>BMAU01009768.1:0-10627 GCA_019973935.1 Trichonephila clavipes | reverse complement strand
GAAGAGGAAGAATGGGTGGGAGGCCCCTGACCACCCCGAGGGTGTTCTCCCTCAAAATTGGGGTAAAACCGAGCTAAATCGTTCTGTCACCTATATGGTGCTCAAAGCTACAACTAACGACAGGTGTCACTTAGCCCTTTGCCGTGATGAATATCGTGGGCCTTGATTTGGCCTTTGCCGATCAGGGTGGCATTGTTAACAGCAACAAAAACAACAATAAAAGATAAAGGGAAGAGTTTGATCAATCGTTTGCAGATGAAAGTGGATTTTGGTAATATTTAATATTTAATAATAATAGTTACAAAAACTAACAACATTCAACAACAATGAGAGGCCGCGGTATCCCAGTGGTTAGAGAGTATCGGATCGTCAGTGACCTAGTCACGAGTGGGGAGAGATGCACCTTTAAATCTGTCAAGAGCTTAGGGCGTCCTCCTTTTGGTGTGGTGTGGTAGTTAGGACAGGTGCACACCAGCTCAGGTGTCGTCCATGTTACTTTGACCATCGTTCAAAATTACGTAGGTACGTCGCCCAAAACCTTCGTGTAGCTAAAAGTACAACGTTAATATTCACTGACCTCACTCAATAACAATGATTAAAAAAGGTCACTTGAAGATGAATGTCACATTTTTCCAGAAAAAAAATGCTCTGCAATATTTTGAGTCCAAAACAAGAATAAAGTATTATGCCTAATTTCGAAAACTCTGTTTCAGTTTCTAAGTAGTATCATCTTAAAAGGTACTATGACTCAAATCATAAGCAAATTATGATCAATGCGTTTTCAAAATTTCGTGAAAAAAATTGGTGGATTTAAAATCAACTCTTCAAAAACACACAAAACATATTCACTAAATTTTCTTAATGCAATACGGCTGCTGTGCTACAGTTAGTTATGTGTTATCCCATTTAATAGCAAGTAGATCGAATTCATTTGATTAAAGGTGATTTTATTAAAGAATGCTTAATCAAAGCCGCGGAAGTATTATGTACAGCAAAAATAAAAAAAATTAAAAATCTTGAATTAAGTCGAAATACTGTAACTAGCAGAGTTGATGAAATAGCCGGCAATTTGAGAGATCAGCATTATTTATCAATATCAACATTTCAAGCCTACTCAATTGCAATTGATGAAAGTACAACTTCTTCGAAATATCGCTCAACTGTTATTTTTATTCGCGGCCGTTAGATGTAAATTTAAAAAGGCAAATGAAGAACTTTTGTAAGTTCTTTCTATGTATAATATATCACTACCACTGGCGCTGTTATTTTTGATGAACTTATGGGAGTTGTAAAAAGTATATTACCATTTTTTGGATAAGTTGGTTTGTCTTGCAACTGATGGTGCACCTAGCATGACCGGTATTACTAAAGGAGTTGTTTGAAGATTAAAGAACATGCACAACATGGGAGCAATAGTTTTGAACATTTTCATTGCATTATTCAGTCATCAGTACTGTACTCCAAAGTTTTAAATATCACTTAAGTTTAAAAAATTGTCGCAAAATTGTTAATTATATTCGAGCAGATAGGTTTAATCTTGTCAATTCACTGCATTTCTGGAAGACTTAGAAAATGCATTTATGATCTAACATATCACAAAAAGTTTGATGGCTTTCGAGTCATAAAAAGTATTAGAACGATTTTTAAAAAATGCTGGTAGAAATCATAATTTTCTTAGATACAAAAAAATACGAATGTGCAAAATTAAACGATGGACAATAGCTAAAGTACCTAGTCCTCTCAGTTGATATCACAAGTCACCTTCATCACCTTAATCTTAAGCTTCAAGTTAAAAATAACCTTGTATCAGCACTACTTGATTAAAAAACAAAATTATTTCTTTGGCGAAAAAATAGAAAAAGAAAACCGTGTCTCTCTTTGAAAGCTGCCCCAATATTTACTCATTAAATCCCCCAAATTAAAATTTACAGAATAGGCTCACTAAATTAAAATGTTAGAAGTAAAATTCCATTTGAAGAGTTTCTGATTTAAAAAGCTGTGAATTACAATTTATCGTTTTACTTCACTTCTATCCATCGACATTGAGCTTGTTGATGAAAATTAATAAATAGAATTGATTGAGATCCACCGTGAAGCACCCCTTTAGTGGGTGCCCCTGTTCTCCATTATCTACGCGACCTGATTCTGTAGGAAATAACGAAGAAACACGCAAGTCGTTCATCTTAATATCTGTTTATTAAGATCTAAAACTGAATCACAATACACAGTAATAAAAAATGAAAGTAAGCACATCTCGAATGAGAAGACACAACTCGTATTACCAAATAATCACGGAAAGGACCACTATATCTAACTTTACGGATTAATTTAATCTCATTAATGTACGCCCTTCCTTATAGCTTAATCAAAGTGGCTTACCGCTATATCCTAGGTAAACAGCTACTTTGTCCTAACTGACGTGACTTTATCCAGCTCTATTCCTTGTGGTTTCCTGTCAACCTTTAGTTTGGATATGTAGGTACGGGTGGGTTGATTCGACTTGTTATTCGTCTAAACGCTATCTTAAACACTTCCACACCTCAGACATAGACCTCACATAGCCATCCCGCGAACGCTAAACTTCTATTATATATATGATTCCTAATTTGCAGTCAAACGTTCTTCCTCGAGTTGGTTGGAATGAAAACCCCAAGAGACATTAATAGAAATCGATGAAAGCCACGTCACACAATGCGATCTTGGTTCAAGCAAAAAAGTATGGAAGTTGAAATTCAAGATTTTTACACATATGTATCAATAGATCGATTTATTAAGATTTTATCCCTTGCTACGTATAATGGCTATGCTCGGAAGTACTTATTTAAGCGTGCAATTATTTTCTTTAGTGAAGAATAAAAAACATTCAGAAAGGCTGGAAGGTTAACTGGATAAAGATTTATCATCAATTTTTAAGATCGCATCAGTTCAGTATATTTAACCAAACGTTGATGATTTGCTTTATGATAAACATAGCAAATATCTTTTAAATGTAATATTGGGACCGAGAAATCTCTGATATGCATAATAAACTTATTTTATGCCGTAATATCTATGCACTTATTTTCTTGTGTATGTAAAAAAGCACATTTATAATTATAAATAATTATGTGTGAGCTATTAATAGCTATCATATTTTTCAGTCATATACTTAAACTTAGATACTACTTGCATAACGGTTACTGGAATATAACTTTTTTAAACTTTGCATGTTGTTAACATATTCTATATATAATGTAAATAAAATCAAATTTCTTAAAAAGTTTAATTTTATGATTTAAATATTATTTAAAAATTTTTGTGAGGTTAATGTGCAGTATCTAAAAGTTTTAAATAGGTTCTTTTTTTTTTTTTTTTAAAAAAATTATACATTATATATGTTGGAAATAATTAAATTATGTAACATGAAAGATATATGAGTCTTATAGATATTGTAGATTTTCTCTGAAATGTAAACGAATCTAAAGACACACAAAAACTCATTTTAAGAAAATCAAAAATCTAGATATTTTTCATCATGCGATATAGAAAAATATTTTAAAAAAATAAGCATTTTAAAGTCAATAGTATTAGTGCTTTTTTCATTACCTTTGTTTTCTTTTTAGTTTTAAGTTATTGCTGTTTATACTTTGTATGCTTCGCAAACACATTCGTCATCAACGATTCACAGTATCTTCCACACATACAACGCTAATATTTCATACATTAATTTTTTACTACTTTTATACTTCAATTTGAGTTTTATCCTTACATGACAATATAGCATTATTTAGATTAATTTATTAGATAAATATGTTGCTGAAATGACTTGTTAAAATACTAAAAATAAATATGTTTAAAATTAATTTTTAAAAACAAAAAAGAGAATTACAGTGTTCAAAATTTTGTCCCTTAAAAAGGAGGAATATTATTTCGGTTATCATATTAAAATTCAATTTTCCAGCTAACTTTTAGTAGAATTATAAGAAAATGACGCATCAACATAATTACCGAGGTATTTTTTATTTTCTAAGACCAAAATAAAACAAAAATACAAAATTTGAAGCGTTTTATAGATTGCGTAACCTTAAATTCTTTCTTAAATAATAATTTCTTATTAAAACTTTTATTTTCGTTTCTTATGTTAAAAAACCCCTTGACATTGAGTCTAAAATGCATAGTATAATCATTCCACAAATCATATTTTATTACTTTTGGAGCATTGAGACCATACATTTTTCTGATCTTATGATTTATTTTCTCCATCTGATTTCTAAAAATACAAATGTCATTAGAACAAGTAATATAAAAATAAATTTTTAAGTCAATTCATACTTGGGTCAACAAAGAAAACTTATTTTAGTTACTTTTTATTAAATAGTTACAATTAAAACAAATATGTAATACATATTACAGAATCACAATGTTAAGCGACAAAAGAGAAAGCGATTTTCCCTTGCAATTTTTCATTTTCCTTTCTATATATGGGGTATTGACTATTCTTTTTTTGTTAATAATTATTCATTAAATAAATTTAATTAGTATATGAAAATAGTAAAGTAAAGAAGAAATCACACACATTCTCAGAAATTAAGCCATCTCAGATGGAATCTCGAACTTCCGTCCTTCAGATTAGAAGCCCAGCGCTTCCCATCCTATCCATTGGTTAAAGGGGGACAACACGAAAAGTTTTCTTTCTATAAATGCTTTTGGACTATAATTATTGTTTGTTACTATTTATTCATTTTTTAATTTAATTAATGAATTAAAACTTGAAAGAACTGTATTAACATGAAGTGTCACCCACCACAAGTTTTAAAATGTATATGAACTTGAATGAATGAATGGAAAGTATTGTATCAAGGATTGAAAATTTGAACAACATATATATATATATATATATATATATATATATATATATATATATAAGAGGGAACTTATAGTAGAAATTGAAAATTAAGTCTACTGAATGTTGTGCTCTATCATATCCATCACATCTGTCATTCTCGCGAGCGTCTGCGTGAATCTGGCCAAAACTATCGGACATCTGCGCAAAACATGTAATAATGCTGTACCTGTACAATTCCAATCAGTCTTGGTCGATTCGATGCTTCTATAGCTACCAAATCTATCTTGAATGTACATTTTATAATTTGTGGCGTTAGTTGTAATTCACACTATTAAGTATTACTGCAGAAAATTGGAACAAAACAATCATGGATAAATTTTTAAGTCGTAAGCGAACATTCGACGATAATAAAGCATCAACAAAGTGCACAGACGAGCATAGTCCCGAAAAATTAAATCAAGGAAATATTCTCAAGAATACTTGAATTTTGGATTTACCATTACAGTAGGAAATAGAGAAGAAATGCCCATGTGTGTTATTTGCTTAAAAATATTGGCAGCAGACAGTATGAAACCTAATAAAACTATAAAATACATTTCGAAACGCTTCATGGTGAAAACATTAACAAATCTCGAGAGCTCTTTGAATCAAAATTAAAATCTGAAAACAAAAACATTTTTTAAAAAAACTCTGTCATGAATGAAAAGTTTACTTACTTCTTGCAGAAGTATCATATAAAGAAGCCAGATGAAAAAACCGCACACTATTGCAGAAGAGCTTATTTTTGCCTGCAGCAATTGAGATCGTAGAAACTATGTTTGGTTAGACAATTTTGCCAAAGAGTTGCAGTCCATACCCTATCAAATGATACTGTTCCCCGTCGAATTGATGATATCGCTTAAGATGTAGATCAACAGCTTTTCGGTAAGTTGCGTGATAAATTGTTTTCAATTCAGCTTGACGAGGCAACAGACAGCAATAAAGATGCTCATTTCATTGCCTATGCTCGATTTTGTGATGGTATGTCAGCAGTAGAAGAAGTACTTTTTCGCAAACCAATAAAACTTAAAACGATAGCAATAGCATTATTTGATATTTTAAATTATTTTATAAACGAGGCAAATATAGAGTGGACAAATTGTAAGTCGGAATATGCACCGATGGTGCTCGTACAATGTCAGGAAGATTCAAAAGTATACAAGCACTTGTGAAACAAAAATCTCCACTGTGCATCTGGACACATTGTATGATCCACAGTGAAGCTCTGGCTTCAGAAGAGATGAGTCCTGGTCTGAATATTGTGCTAACGACAGTTGTGACTACTAATAAATTACATAAAAATGAGACCCCTAAAATCAAGAAATCTTCTGGACTTTGCAAAGACATGGGCGCAGTGCATCATCGTTGGCTTTATTGGAAGCAAGATATTTATCACACGGGAAATTTTGCAACGTGTTTATGAATTAAGAAATGAAATTACCATTTTCTAGAAGAGGAAAACCTACCGGAAGCTTGAGAAATTTCGAGATGGTTTATTTCTGATAAAGTTGAGCTACTTAGTCGATATAAATGAGAAATTAAATATATTGAATCTTCAACTTCAAGGATAAAATGTACATATGTTTAAAACGAGTGATAAAATTAATGCTTTTGAAGAAAATTAGAATTATGGAGCCAAAATTTAAAGCAAAAACCTAGAAATGTTTGAAATGCCAATAAATGTGTAACAACTTACAAAACTGAAGAACAACATGTGGAAGTTGTTTATAAAACTATTGAATATCATTTAGCTATGTTGGTAATAATATTTTTCTTTGCTGAGGACAACTTGATAGCAAGTTACGAATGGATTAGAGATCCATTTCAAAATACCCCAGAAGGGCTCTCAACTACAAAGAAGAAGAAATTTTCATAGATTTCACATATACAGTGGCGAAATTAAAAGACAATTTTGTAATAAAACTCTCTTCAATTTTGGGCAGAAGTAGATGATAGATTTTCTGCACTCGAATACAAAAGCATTTCTGTATAATATTACCATTTTCAACATCGTACCTTTGTGAAACCGGATTTTCTGCAGTGGCTGCTTTGAAGACAAAATATTGATCTCAGCTAAATATAGAAAAAGAAATAATAGTGTAAATCCTTAATACTAAGCCTTCATTTGAAAACCTTCTGCCTGCAAGACAAGCCCATGGAAGTCACTCATAATAATTAAACTTGTTCTTAAATTAGTATTAATAAATTAGTTATAAAATACATTGTACGAAGTACTGATACATTTATAAGTACACTGGCTGAAGTACCCGTTCTGCGATTATATTTTAAAAAATAATACATTATCCTGATATATAATAGCTAATTGTAAGGTAGTAAAACCAAGTGCACAACAATGCATACAAAATATAAAATGATTCTTTAAAGTGATTTATCCTATTATAAATAGTTTAAAACGAACTGTAACTTTAAGCCTCACAGAATTAGCATACATAATTAATATTAAATAAGGAAAATGAATATAAAATTCCAATGAAGAATATTAGTGTTATTTTTAATATTTAAAGCCAGAAACCTTCGAAATATTTTAACCGGGAGCAGGCGCCCACCCACACTAACGTTAATGGTCGCGCGGTGTGACTAAATCACCCCAATCCTTTTTTATAATTATTTTATCTGCACGATAAAAATCACAATTACAGTGGATAATTTAACTAAGAGAAAATATGCTTACTTACTTTAAAGGACTTTTTAATTTTTCTTTGATGATTTGAGAAAAATCTAATAAAACTAAAGAAACTGTTCCAAATGTCGTGACCTTAATAAGGAACATAAATCACAGACACTTTTCACTAACAATCCAAGAACGTTATTTGCAATCAAAACTGTCATATTTTGCTCACGTTATTGTGATTTTGCTGTTCTTTGATGATCTATAAATAGCATGTTGAACCTTTTCTTGCTTGTGGGTCTTTTTGATAAGGGAAGAGTTGCCCATATTTATGGCTTCTTAGTTTTCTTGATGATGAATTTCTTTAGGCAGCATGTGGCCCGAGATTCCAATTCCAACTCAAACGTTTCATGTCTACCGTTTTTGTCATATTTACTTTCGTTATTACGATTAATATGCATTATTTCGTCAGGTTCTTCAATTGCTTGATCGGTTTTTCACCTTTCTTCAATAGAGAGATTACAGATGCCAATTTTTTGTATTCTGCCCATTTACGGCATTTATAAACCATAATAAAGTCGTCTTTTATCTTTTATAATCTTTTTGAAAGTTGCATACACTAGATGACATATATAAATTTATATCCAGTGTATATGTGTATTTTTTATTTTACTCCATTTTAAAAAATAATTTTTTTAAGTCTTTTATATTTTTCAATATGCTCGCGCCCCCTCGAGAGAGGTTATCGCACCCCAGGGACGCAGCACCACACGAAGTTTGAGAAACACTGTAGTAGAATTATCAAACTATAGCAAAACTACCCTACAAAGTGAACAAAATAGGACAGTTTTGCTGGAAAATAACGTTCCCGTATTGTTAGCAAGAAGGTGTCTGTGATTTATGTTCTTTATTAAGGACACGTACATTTGGAACATTTTCTTTAGTTTTGTTGGATTTTCTGAAATTTATCAGAGAAAGTTCTTGAAAGTAGGGTAAGTATATTT
The DNA here is from genome assembly GCA_019973935.1 of Trichonephila clavipes. Taxonomy (NCBI): domain Eukaryota; kingdom Metazoa; phylum Arthropoda; class Arachnida; order Araneae; family Nephilidae; genus Trichonephila; species Trichonephila clavipes. The sequence continues at coordinate 2,130 of BMAU01009768.1, read as the reverse complement.
TCTTAATTAAATTATTCACTGAATTGTGATTTTATCGTGTTTAGTAAAATATAATTATAAAGTAAATTACAGTTTTAAAACAAACTAAAAAACACGCTTTTATAGGGAATCGAACACAAAAATAAAAATAATAATAATAGAAATATATATTACTTAAAAGTAACATGTGTACAAAATATAATATTTATCTTTGTTAGTTTGTACGGTTTATAATTATGATCGTATTGTAGCTTTAGCGCCAAAAGTGCATTATTATTGCACATTCAATACATTATTATTATTAGGGGGAGCGAGAGAAAAATTATGATTGAAAGAGCTGGTCACCAGTAGTGAAAGTTTGAGAACCACTGGCTTGCCTGAAAGTTAAATTTATACCGAATTAATATAGAAGCACGCAGTAGCACGTTATATATTATCCTACCGATCAATAACTACGGATCAGAAGGTATGTTCACACTTTATGGAAATGAATTTTATAGTTAATTTTCCTAAATAAATACCGTATTTTTGTGGCGATTTACTTGCATCTGGTAGTCATGATTCTTGACAACAACTCTAATTTGAATTTTTCATGAAACCTTTCTTAGTAATTTCATGCAAATTTTACTCCATTCTCCTTTACCGTTTTCCAAAGTCCGTTTAGTGTTCTTTGATGTCATTTTTCTTAGGCTCGTTTCTTAAACACAAGAAGTCCATAGAAGAAGCGTAAGGAATTTTACATGTACTCTTTTTTTTCTGATTCTTTTTTTTGCACAACAAGTGGAAGTTGGGATTTATACACGTGTGAGGCTAGAAGTTTTTTGTTCTATATGAAGCTCAAATTTAATATCAATGTTCTTTCCATATAAGGATGGAATTTCATTTTCAAAAATTGGTTCTGCATTATTCTGCTGATAGTTAAGTGAATAAATTTTTGCCTTACTTGAATTTTTTTTTTATCTGCCGATGTTTACAGAATGCTTATTGCAACTATCGTGAATCCTTAGCAAAACCTTAACTGTACACCGAATGAAGCCATTTCAGTTGGTCATTCTTATCCTTTGAGCAATAGAAAACGTGTGAGATCTTCTTTTATTTCAGTGTCCTAAATATACCCTTTGTCTCATCTAGATTTACCATAAAATTCCGTTTTTCATGTGCTAGATGTTTTTCTCATAATTTTCCACCACTTAGTATTTTTTTTGAAGCAAATACGTTTAAAAAAAGGAGACCTACTTTAGATTTAAACATCGGCGCGCGTTTCTATCTTTTATGAATTATTGCTATTTACAATGTCAGGGTGACATTCCCTAGTTTCTACGCAATAATGGATGTTTGAGTTGGTGGAGTTTGTATTTTTGGATCAGAGAGACCGCCACTTTATTGATATATTTGTCTGCAATTTGAACAGCCTTAGGGAAAGGGCATAGTCTCGTGACCATGTTTCCCCCTTTTACTTTCAGCCACACATTTTATTTTCTTTCCCGAATATCTCTCCTTGGAAAACCTAGTCTTGAACCACCGAGCCATATACTAGACATTTTTTTATATATAGGAGGAAGTTTTTTTAAAAAGAAACTTTTTATTTTTACATTCTCATCACAAAGAAAGTATTAGCAAATAATTTATCTGAACATGAACAAGTTTTGTTTCAAAATTCAAATTAGAAAAGTAATTACACAATCGTTTACAGCAAGGTGTAAACAATCTTCTGCAAGGCTTTATTATTATTACATCGTTTTGGCTTACTTTCTAATTTTGTTTCACAGTGGAATTTAATTCCATCTGGAAGAGATATTTATATTTGTGCTCTTTGTGTTCAATACTTGTTTATTTTGATTACGTCTTGTCAATTGTGGTTGATTGCTGAGATGAGGTGTGTAGTTTGTTTGTGTCTAAATAATCGTTGATAAAAAGTTATACATTAACTTTTTTGTGTATTTACTTAGCATTTTGTATAAAATTTTTAAAATGATGTTAGTTTCTACCAGACGTTTTTGAATATTCAGAAGGGATTGAATAACAATAAAAAAAAAGAGAAATCTTTTTCCACCACATGCCTGGGTAGATGTATTTGCGGGACTATATGTAGGAAATTTTAACCTGAGAAATTTTACGAAAATGTTTCCGGTCATTTACAGCTGATGTTTT
>BMAU01009765.1:0-14779 GCA_019973935.1 Trichonephila clavipes | reverse complement strand
CTTGACAGTGTTTATAAAGGATTTACTCATATGTATATATATATATATATATATATATTTGCATTATATATCAAAAACAGAAATAATAGATAATGAACATAACAAGAAATAGCAATAATAAAAATATAAAAGCTAAACATGGAGATCAAAATTATAGAAAAATAAAAAAAAGAAACTACAAAAAGAAACATGTCCTCTGCAGCAGAGTCAGAAAGCAATTTTCCGGTTTAGGACCGAATAAGTGGGGCTTAAATTAGTTTGAAGGCGCCAACCTTCCCCTTTGCAACTCGGTAGGAAAAACCAAATAAAATAAAATAAACGAAAATTCAGAGTATGTAAAAACTCAGAGGTATGATAAAACCAATCACTACTATTATGTAACAAACTCTCCCAAACTCTTAATGCAGAAAAATCGCAAAAACAATTACGTAAGAAAAGTAGGAAAATATATATATAATCCTAAAAGAATTACATAAGAAAAGTTTTTTTAAAAAATAATTTAACAAAATTTCTTTACTCACAGAGCCTTTTACAAAGAGAATCAAGCGTCTTGAGCATAATTGAAAATCAATTATTCACCAAGTTAATATATATATATATACATATATATATATATATGTATTTCAGAGGATTTGCTAATTCATTCCTTCCCCAATACATCACACTACGTGTGCCCTACGTAGAAACTGCCGGCGCATTGGGGAACAAACCGTCGTAAGGTTTTATTTGCGGATTAAGGGATAAATTACCAGCCGTTACAAATTATGAAGATAAATTTTAAATTTTTATATAATTGTATAAACGACAGGCCCATGTAGGTCGCTGAGTAATTACGTATTAAAGCTTGTTCTAATAATATTGTTTGTTAAGTTATGAAATACATTGCGTGCGCAGTACTGATGGATTTATAAGTTTATTATATGCAGTGTAAATGTTGTTATTTACATTTTTTTATTATGTCAGAATGCTATTGTTTGTTTTGCCAATCAGATAAATTAATAGTGTTTTTTAAATAATCTTTTGTTTGGCGTTTTTTTCAATGTGCTACCCGCTTGCTAAAGTTACATCAACCTTATCCAGAAGAGGCGCTCACCCAGTTTGTGAGAACGTTGTTCTAGTAATTTGAAAAAAATAGGAGTCAATTCCTGCATAGATCAACAAAGAAAGAATTTTATTTTGAGTTACTTTCAATTAAGTAGTTATAATTAATGCAAATATGTATATACTGCTCAAAACAATTAGGGGAGCACATGATTTTAACAAAAGTAAGCAAAGATGTATACCAATAAGTAACATAAAATGAATCATCCGTAATGTAAAGACTACCAGGAAACGGAAAAAGAAAACTTTATATGCAAATCAAAGTTCATGACGTCAAAAACGAGAAAAAGGAGATAAGGGCAGAAATCGGGATGTTGCAAAAACGTCTGTTTTATTGCCGTAACTGTGAAATTCGATTGCGCAGTATTTTTTTTTTGAGGCAAGGTTACTTGAGAATGTCTGAACAACGTGATTTACCGGAATCCATGGCATGGCGTGTTATAGGCAGACTGTAATCCGGGCAAACACAACGTAGTGTCGTGGACACTGTTGGAGTCGCCAGAAGTGTTGTTGCAAGGATGTGGAATCGATTCAAAGAAACAGGAAATGTTAGACGTCGACCAGGGGCAGGTCGGCCACGTGCCACTACATCAAGTTATGACCGGTATATACAGTTAACAGCCCGTCGAAACAGAACAGAGAATGCTACGCAGCTGCAAAGACAGTTGCTCTTGGCAACAGGACGAAGGGTGTCGAGCCAAACAGCCCGTAATCAGCTTCATGAGGGAGGGCTCTATGCGTAGGCCAATGGTCTGCATTCCGTTGACCCCACACCACCGTGCGGCCCGAAAGAAGATGGAGCTGCTGAACATCGAGATTGGGAGCAACATGATTGGAGCTAAAGTGCTGTTTTACAGACGGAGTCCCAATTCAGTCTAGAGAGAGTGACACCCGACGTGTTCTTGTGGAGGACAGGGCACTTCTCGAAATAAACCGCATTCGTTCAGTGAAAGATCACAATACAGAAGAGCTAGTTGGATGGTGGTATGGGTGGAATCAGCATAGGCAGGACGTACGGACCTGCATATCATTCGGAATAGCACTTTGACGGGCCGAAGGTATGCAGACAGATACTTCGACCTTATGTCATCACTTACGCTGTAGCCATTGGAGATTCCTTTGTTTTCCAGGATGATAATGCCCGACCGCATAGAGCTCGTCTGGTGGAGAACATGCTTGAAACTGAAACAATACAGCGTATGGAATGGCCAGCGTGCTCCTCTGACCTGAATCAATCGAGCATGTTTTGGGACATGCTCGAACGACATGCTGCGCGACCAAGGCCGCCTGCTACTGTTCGAGACTTGGAATTGCACTTCTTGAGGGAGTGGAACAGTATTCCCCCAAAGTATGATCGATAACCTCCTCACATCGCATCCATTGGCGAAACAGGTGTCTGGCGATCTTAGCTGTTTGAGGACCACGCCCTATTAAAACTCATGCATCATGTCTAAACAATTTCCTTTTTTATCGTTGCATGTAACCAAATTGTACGCCCTAAATCATCTTTTCATGTTTTTCCATATTTTCAAAATTAAGCTTAATTCAATTTTACACCTTTTTTCTGTATTGCGCATTGATACGCGTGTACTAGCCATTGTATGCCAATACGTGGCTGTCTCCACACGGTTTTCTTCACTTTTGCTTGCTCCTAATTGTTTGAGCAGTGTACAGAGAGGTCACAATATTAGGTGACAAAATAGAAAGCGGTTTTCCTTGCAATTTTCTATTGTCCTTTCTATATAGGGTGTTGGACTATTTTATTATTCATTATTTTACATGCAATTATTGTAATAAAAATAGCATAGTAAAAATAAGTCGCTTTCTCAGAAAATTAGAGCACATCCCTGGTGATATTCGAGACCCACGACCTTTGGGTCAGAAGTCCAACAGAACTAACCATTGCGCTACAGAGGCGAAAAGCAACCGCTTTTCCTTTTCTATATATGCTGTTGGACTATTATTTTTTGATTGTTACTATTTATTTCATTTTTTTCAAATTTAATTAATGAGGTTGATATTTGAAAAAAAGCGCTGTTACTATCATCAAGAGTGTCATCCACTACAGAGTTTAAAAAATGCATTTTTGAACTTCAATGGATGAATAGAAAGCGTATTTTGCTAACGATTGAAAATTAGAGCAACATATATATATATATCCTGTTCAAAATTTACAATCGTTAATAAAATAATTTCTAGCCATCCATTATTAATTCTATACATACATATACAATACTATATTATATATATTATATATATATATATTATATTATATATATATATATTTATATATATATATTATATTATATATATATTTATATATATATTATATATATAATATATATATATATTATATATATATATATATATATATATATATATATATATATATATATATATATATATATATATATATATATATAATACTTATATATATATATATATATTATATATATAATATATATAAATATATATATATAATATAATATATATATATAAATATATATATATATATAATATATTATATTATATATATATTTATATATATACTATGCATATAAGCTGTATATATATATACTATATATATATATATATACATATATATATATATATACATATATATATATATATTACTACTGCGAGCCAATTACTTCATAATATTGTACAAAACTTTTTATTAATCAGCAATGTAATAAAGCTACTCAATTAAAAATAGTAAAGAGATTAGAGATTTTTTTAATAATAGAAATATTTATTCAGTTCCATAGTTATGACTTTGTCAGAATCTTTTCAATTCCATTGATTTATATGATATTATTAAAGAGTAATTTTTAGAAAACCCACAGTATGTATAACATTAATATTAATTTTAACAAATTTAAAGAAGCTCTCATGGAATTTTGTCTTAAAAGAAAATTACATCTAATTTTTTAATGGTTCTTTATATAACCAAGAGAAAGGACTCAAACAAAGGGGGCCCCCAGCTAGTAATAGTTTGGCTAATCTTTATTTTACATTTTTATGTGAATATAATTACTTTTATTTATTAATAATGACTACTACATTTTTAGATATATTGATGATTTAATTATTTTTTTGGTAAAAGAAAGTGATAATTTAAAATCCTATTATTAATTTTTATCCGTCGTACTTAAACTTAGTTAAAATTAATAATAATCCAATCAAAAACAAATTACCTAGATGCATCACTGTATATTAAGGATTTGAAACTACGTTGTAATATCTACTACGTTGTAATATTTATGATAAAAAAGAGATGCGTTTAATTTTAATACTATCATCAAAAGTGGCTTACTGGAATTCTAATTTTTCAATATCTATATATAGAAATATTATTTTTTTAACTATATTTATCGCAACATTATGTATTGAGTTAGCTTGATAAAGCTAATATTTTTAAATCTTAAAAAAATTATTTACTGTATTGAACATGGATACCCTGCTAACTTTCTTTGTAATTATATTTATAATGGTTTTTATGATACAGCACAGCATTACTGCAATTATTTACTGTTATTATGTTTTTGTAATGCTTTTTTTTAAATTTAGACAATATCTAATTTATTCACCACAATTATTAAATAGGTGGCGCAACATGCTTTTTTTTAAAAAAATTAACATATATTTTGGGTTTTCTTTTTTATATTTTTACGCTAATTTTGTATAATTATTATTTTATATATGATTTTTAAAAAAGTATATATATATATATATATATATATATATATATATATATATATATATTTCTTACATTGCTATCCTCGTATATCGTATCGCAATTAATCAGTTTCTTGCCCCACATATCGTATCGCCAATTAATTTTTAGCTGCGGTTCTGCTCTCCCCTATTTGGCGGGAACACGTTACTGTTTCACTCTGGCGCATCAGTTTTTAAGCTCCATTTTGATTTTGTAGGTTGTGTTGTATGTTCCTATGTTATTTAGTTTAATGATTTTTTAATATTTAAATTCTACATATATAACTATTTCCTACCCTCTTGGTACATAGTATGACAAATTACAAGGTGAAGGTTGGCGCCGCAAAAAATTGTTTAAACCTGCAATCCTGGTTCCTAAGGCTTACCCAGGAATTTTGTCTTTATACTATGTGCCTCCTTCCCTGCACTTTTAGGTCATCTTGGGTATATAACTATATGTTTTATTTTTATATTTTTGTTTTATATATTTGTTGTACTTATGTATATATATGTATATGATTATATATTGAAAAAAATTTTTATATTGGATTATATATATATATATACTATAAAAGGGAATGTATTTATAGAGTATAGAACTTTAAATTGCAATAAAACAACGATGTATTATTCGATTGACATGACATTTTTTTTTATTCGAAAGATAATCTTGTGGCATTACATTTTAAATATGATTTCTGGCATACGACTGCCACTAGCTGGCTCGGATGTAGTCCAATCTGGGCATCAATTTTCGATGACTTTTTCCAGCATTTGTGGCCGTATATCAGGCAATAACACGGCGAATGTTGTGTTCCAAATGGTCAAGCGTTTGTGGCTTATCCGCATAGACCAATGACTTTACATAGCCCACGAAAATATAGTCAAGCGGTGTTAAATCGCAAGATCTTTGAGGCCAATTCACAGGCTCACAAAACGTGAAATTAGGGCGGTCACACAAACGTGTCTTTCAATAAATCGATTCGTGGCACGAGCTGTGTGTCATGTTGCGCCGTCTTGTTGGAACCACAGCTCCTGGACATCATCGATTGTTCAATTCAGGAATGAAAAGGTTAGTAATCATGGCTCGTATACCGATCACCATTGACTGTAAACGTTGTGGCCTTCATCGTTTTTGAAGAAGTACGCCGATTCCGCCAGCCCATAAAGGCGCACCAAACAGTCCAGTTTTTCTGGATGTAACGGTGTTTCGGACATACACTTGTGGATTAGCTTCTCTCCAAATGCGGCAGTTTTGTTTGTTGACGTAGCCATTCAACCAGAAGTGCGCTTCATCGCTAAACAAAATTCGCTTATGAAAATCGGGAACAACGGCAATCTCGTTTTGGGCCCATTCGACGAATCTACGCCTTGCTTGATGATCGTTTTGATGAATTGCGCAAACCAAACTGAGAATAAATCACTTGACAGCTGTTAAATCGGTCGCCATCTTGGAAAGCCAACGCCAACTAAACTTCTATACCTGGAAAAATAACACTATATATATATATATATATATGAGAGAGTGAACTAATAGTAGGAATCGAAATTTTAACATAATTATTATTGGACAATTATAGTTATCACCTTGATAATAATTATTAATCTTAGAAATTATTTTATGGACAATGAAATTGAGAATTATTACTTGACTTTATTTCTTATGCGATTTTTCTAAAAAACGAGTAATTCTTTATGAACCTATTATGTCCGGAATGTATAATGTTCTATTTTGATAAAATCTTTAAAAGCGGGAGAGAAAATACGAGAAACATTTTTTAACCCCTGAGCCGTCCATATTCTAAAGTGATTTGAATATCAAATTAAATTTTAACCTTTAGAAAGGAGTATTTTATGTATTAAGTAATATTCAATTCACTAAAAGTATTAAAATATTGCAACGGAAATTTTAATTTTTGTTCATCAGCTGCTGAAACAATCTTGAGCGACAAATTTTGTAGTTAAGTAGCTGTATTGTACCACAAAAATATAAATGTCCTAAGATATTATTTGACTGAAAAGCGTTAAAACGTTCTTTTTAACCTACATAAGTATAATGCAGGAAAGAAACATTAAAATAAAACATTTAATAATGACGGGCATACTACATTTTTGACATGGGGAGATTATAATAAAAAATTATTGTGATTATTCTACCTATGCTATTCTAGATTTATAACTTTCGTTTATTTACTTCTTTTTAGAAGTAAGTGATGTAATTGATGGATAATACAGAATATAATATGAGATTTATTCCGAAAGAATATGCTTGTTGTTCATTTTTGTAAGATTTTTTTCTCATTTGAAAAACTATTAACCACGTAGCCATTGAAATTGCGCTTATATATATATATATATATATATATATATATATATATATATATATATGCTATATATATATATATATAATTTTTACATCTACTGTTAAATCCACAATAAGTAGTTTTTCTGATTCATGTATTTAGCTTTAAAAATAAACTTTGAAAGAGCATGTCGCTCTAATTTACATTCACGTAAAAAGTTTTGACATTCACTCTAAGGTCTTTAAAACCTTTTCTAGCAACATTACGTTTTGAATGTTTTCAATGATAAACGAGACTTTTACAAAAAATTAACTGTGCTTGTGTTAAATGAAAAAAAATAAACATTAATAAGGTATGTCTTTAGAAAAATTAATCTAGTAGCTAGTTTATGCCACCATCTGTCGCTTTTGGCTTACAACACTAAAATTTCCCTTTGGGCATTGAAAAGTTTTCTGACGGCTTTTTATATTTTCAAAAAATAATCTGCTGTAAATAATTTTTTACCACGATGCTGTACACAGCTAGTTTTTAAAATTATATGACGGTTTTTATGAAAATCCATGATGGTTCGCTGTTATGTATTTTGGTAATTAATTTTCTTGATACCGAGCGGAAATTGACATGTTTGTGGAAATAACTATTTTTAATTTAGGGTGATTATAGGCGTAAAAGTCAAGAACAAAATGAGTACTTAACTGTTTTTATTAATTTATTCAAAAAGGAAAATCAGAATTTATTGTGTAATATTCACAATATTCTCCTGTTTTAGAATGAATTTTAATGAAACGAATGTAAAAAGATGAATTAACTAAAATAGAACTAATTTATAGAGACTAATTATATAAAAAAGTTGGAATTACCATATGGTGTTACACCACCGTAAGTAAAATCATTAGTTTAATAAGAGTTAAAGGTTTTAGACAGTAATGAGAGCTAAAAATTCTAAAATAAATAAAAGACACGGAATAAAAGAAATTATTATAATTCCAGAAAAAAATAAATTGATTCTTACAAAAATGAATTAGAAATGAAAAGGTTCTTCTTACTAAGATAATTAAAGTCATAATGGGATACTAATAATAGGTATTCTGTATCAAAATATCCTATAGATTCAGTTCTTCATTTTCAACTTTATTTAAAACTATTATGTGAACTTTTTATAAGAGTTGTTTTGCTAAATAAGATCCGAATTGTATTGGAATTACTCAATTGCTATATTTTGAAATATCATTAAGATGTTGCATAAAGTCACAAATACACACAAACATTTTGGTAAGAATTTATTGAAAATTACAAAAATTTAGACTTATATTAGTCACATGATTAAAATTCTCAAAAGAAAAGAAAAGAAAAATAGATTTCTTTCCGTACTTCAAACTAAACAAAGACTCGGTACGAATATAACAGATGATTAAACAAACATAACACACGGCATTTTCTACAATCGACTGATCCAGCATTATGTAGCAACACCTTGAAGGTAATTAAAACTTGTTCTCTTTAACGGAGAAGACTCGGAAATTTCCAATTTTCATGAAGGCGCTTATTAGCTTTTCACGGTACTTTTGGCTCATTTCGCATGTTCTACTTCCTTTTGTGTCTAACGGAATTGCTGTTCAAACTTTTCAACTTCTCTCCAGTTAAAGTTTGCACTCATGGATTAAATCAAGTTTCTAAGCGTCACTTTTGATTTTGTTTGTTTAAGCCGTGGAATACACTTCATATATAAAATCAATCATCCAATTGTTTTAAACTTAATCTTTTAAAATTTCCAGAAGAGGAATTCCATTGAAATAAGTAGTGATTCAATTTGAAGCTTTAGCTACCTGTACAGATGAAAACTTAACTTTTTATTTATATTATATTGTTTCTCAAAACATTATTTTAATGTATTTAGTGTGATATATTAGGATCCAAAGGCATCTGCAATAATATACCTTATGATTCGAATTATATTTTTAATTTCTTTTTGCTGCATGGCATATATTTTTGTCTGCAGAAATGCTTCTTTATTGTCCATTAAAATATTAAGACATTTTTAATCTACTTTAACACAATTATTTTAGAAAAAATTTAACACATTTTGTGTATAGTTTTTTAGACATGAAATGTTTTAAATATTTTTTTAGAATTCATATGACATTTTTTAAAATTTCTTTTTGTAAGAATTATATCGAGCTTAACATAGAATTTCTGTATAATTGTGAAACATTATCTTATGTCAAATATGTCCTTATATACAGTAAAACTCATCTTGGGAATTTTCTTTATCAGGGAAATCATTTTTTGAAGCTAACAATTTTTTAAATACAAATGTATAATTTGAATTAGATTTTAAAAATGCGTATTAAAAATACAATGAATTTAGTTCAATGCTCTACTAGAGTTGTATGTAAGCGAAATTTTTTATCGGAAATCAATAATCGAATATTTTTCATACAAAGAATAAAAGCTACTCAAAAATTGCTCAGCGAAAAAAGAATCAATTTATAAATAGCCGATGTAACAAAAAAAAAACATCTTTTTAATTGATGAATTTTACAGAATATTTTTTTTTTTCTTCAATGGTTTTCAACAACAGTTTTGAAGTTGAATTTTCTTTTTCTAAAAATTCGTTATTTTTGATCCGTATTAGAACAACATAAAGCAGTTTATATTTCATGCGGCATTTTGGTCCCCGAGAATTGAATTTTATTGAAAAAGAGCAAATGGAATTTTCTTCCACATATAAGTCACTTTTCAAAAGCACTCAAGTACTACCGAAGATTTCAGTGACAATATGATCACAAAATGTGCATTTCACGATGTAAAACACTCCATCTAAGATCACACCTAGCGATAACATCTTAAAATGCTTGTACAGTCAATGAACTTGGACTTAAGGGGTCACAGGGGTGTTGTCTTCTATTTTCGAATTTTCGAAAAAAAAATATATGTTGTTCCTCATTTTCTTTTGAACATTGCGATTACCAGCTTCACGTGATAGTACTACAAAAGGCTTCGAGAATTATTCGAAAAATTCAAACACAGCAATTTAGTAACAATGTTTAAATGGCTACATGCCACACCCACTTTCTTGATTTCCGCATACGTTTTATTTTTTCTGTTTTTAAAAAGCCTCATGAAATACTTTAAACACTTGCTTAATTGAGGAAGGAAGCTTGCAACTCCAACACCTCTTTTTAATGTGTTTTGATTCTGTTTTTAATGCTAGCACGTTGTTTGCAATAACTTATCGAAATTCAAAACAGCGTTGTTTAAAACCGTTTATCAAGGTGAAAACAATTAAAAATTCTCGATTGAAATGGAAAATACTCTTCGTAGACCTTCAAGTAATGTCTAAAAAAGAAGATTTAGAGAGAACCAAATCATGAAGGTATGTTCTCATATATGTTGCAGAAAGGAGAGATAAAAATGTGTGCTTCTCAGTAATAAAATCTCAGGATATCAGACTTCATTAAAGTAAATCTTGTTAAAGGTAAGTGAAAACTCTTCAAAGGATATCGTATTTTTGATTTTTATTTCAACTTTAAGCTCTATTTTATCAGTATCATGTTGTTTAAAATGTCATAAACCATTAACAATTAATGAAAAGTCCCACTCGTGGTTTATGTTCGAATTTTGAAATACGTTGTAAAAACTGGGAGTGTTTGTACTTTTCAAGCTGTGAAAACTTGGAATAAAAATAATGCTCGAAATTAACAGAAGATCTATTTTAGCAATGAGATGCATAGGCCAGGTTTAGAGTCATTAAAAACCTTTTGTGCTGTAATGAGTCTTCTAATCCTGTTGAACAAAAATCACATGATGTTATTAATAATAAACTTTCACGTGTTATGAAGGAAGTCGCTGAAGAAAGCATGAAAATGGCAGCTGTCGAAGAATATTCTTCGTCACCTGATAACCTTTAACGGTAAGTGGTGATGGTACCTGGAAGACTAGAGGACATTCATCGTTGATTGGAGTATGTACTGTGTAATAGGGGCAGAAACAGGTAAAGGTTTTGGATAGGAAGTGTTGTCCTCATTTTGCAAAGGATGCGACAGTTATAAAGGGTAAAATTTGGTATCAAGTACAATAAAAATGGCAAAGAGCACATAAGATTTCATGTAGAAAAATTATTCTGGCTCTGCTGGTAAGATGGAGGTTGACGGGATGTGGAGGATTTTTAATCGATCAGAAAAGCTTCACAACCTGAAATATTCGAACTACATAGGAGATGGCGACAAAAAAACATTCAATGCCCTTTCTGAAAACAAGCCATACGGCGATGACTATCTTATTCAGAAAATAGAATGTGTGAGCCATGCAAAAGAGAATGGGTACAAGACTTATGAAGCTTAAATTGGTATATAGTAAAGGAATTATCTGATGGTAAAACTATTGGCGGTAAAGGTAGGTTAACAGATAGTTTAATTGATAAACTTGCGCATTACTATGGTAATGCTATTCGATACAATTCTACTAGTGTAAAGAGAATGCGGAAAGCCATTTTGGGCTGTTGGGGTCATTCTTGCAGCACTGATGATGAACCGATGCACTGGTTTTGTCCTACAAATCAAATACATGGTGTAAGTATAATGCCGCAATTAATAATAATTTTACAAAAGTATAAACACAAACCCTCAGTTGCTAAAGCTGTTCGAGATGTAATTAAGCCTGTATTTGCAGACTTATCTCATCCGGCACTCCTGAAGAAATGTTTAGGAGGTAAGACACAGAATCTATTTGAAAGTTTAAATTCATTAATTTGGAAGTTTTGTCCTAAGACGATTGGTTCTAGGCTTCAGATTGCAGAGATTGCTGCAAATCTAGAGGAACCAGTGTTTTTAATGATGGAAATCAAATACTTATTACTATTTTAGAAATTTGGCTTGGAAATTAACAGAAATGTTTGTGTGCCCTGGGCTGAACGTGACAATCGTCGAATCTTTACGTCAAGACAGAGGTTGTTGGGAGTCATCTTTTTGAAAGCTCGCGAGCCAAGAAAATTAAAAAGTAAAGAAATTGAGCTGTTTTCAGGAACAGGCGGCCATGTCTTATTATTCTGGAGAATTTTAGCGTGTAAGTTTAAGATTTATTTTCTCAAATTCAATTTTTTAAAACTTTAAAGCCCTTTTTCTCAGTTTGTGTTTTTCAATTACGCGCATTGCGTTTTAAAACTATCATACTTTGATGTATAAAACTTTACAGAATTATAAATTCTATCATAATCTTCAAATCCTAGCTATTTACAGCATTATAAATTTTTAATTTTTTGAAATATTTCAACAAGAATTGAATTTTTAAAAAAATTAAAAAAATGTATTTTTATTTTTAAAAATATTATTTTTTTAATTTTTATTTTTTTTTATAAGATAAGCTAGCATGTAATAAGGATATATTTGACTTTATAAATCAACTTATTGCTAGTAATTAGAATTATTATTACAGAAAATATCATGCGCGTCGTAAAACTCACTATTTGTTTCTTACAAAAAATTTTCTTATTTTTATGTGCTTATTATTTTTAAAATTATGATTATATTTTAGATATTTTATACTTTTTTGAAACTTTATTCCTTTATAAAAAATGTGTAAAAGGGAATCAAATTATTTCATTTTAATCTCAAAGAATTATTTCTAGTCGAGAATTGTTTTTGTATTTTTGTGCTCTCGAAACATTTTCAACACCCCTGTGATCCCTTAATCTTTTCCGAACAACTTGACGCGATAAGGGATAATGCATCCTTGTCATACTGCCTGGAAATGGATTAGAGCTAAACAGTTTCTGCATTCTTGTGATGTTTATGAAATGTGACACATCATTAAATTTCTCATTATATAGTTTTCAGATTGAGAATATTATTTCAGAAGAAATAAGAGGAAGACAATAAATCTAAAATAAACCGAATTTAAAAATAAAACATAATAATTACAAAAAAAAAAACTTATAAGATATGTCAAAATAGAAACAAATAATTATAAAAGTTAAAATATATATAAAAAGTAAAAATAATACGTGCAGATAATACCTGGCTTGAAATAATATTAATATAATTTGAATTCACGCTATTATTCAAGGAAATACCTATATATATACACTGGTGTGCAAAAATTAAGGACGAGACGGTTTTTTTCAATATAACTTTGTACAAAAAAGTTTTAATCTAACACATTTAATACCGTAAGATCCCTCTAATACGTAAGAAGATGTGTACTATGTAAGCAACACTTACCAAAGAGAGAAATCAGAGGGATAAAAGAGAAGCTTGATTGAAAAAGTAGCAAGGAGGGCAACGCGACTGAAGGCCAGAAACATCCCTGTGATGGGTGTCCAGCAAGAAACATCCGGTCTTTAGTAGAGGGATATGATCTCCTTTGACTACTAGGCACATTCCACAAGCGTCTCGCCCATGCTGAGAATGAGGGTGTCAATGAGTTGTTGAGGCATTGCTGCCCATTCGTCTTGCAGCGCCAATCGAAGCTCCCCAATCGTTACTGGTGGTAAGGTACGAGCTGCCAAGTTGTCTGCCTAGAAAATCCCTATACATGCTCGATGGGATTGAGATCCGGAGATCGTCCCGGCCAATCCATACGCGTTCAAATATCCTCACTCTCAAGAGCTGTTCGGCAGCTACTGTCAGTGATGACATGGTGCATTGTCGTCCATGAAAAGGAACTGCAGACCCACAGCGCCTCTAAAAGACGCACATATGGAAGAAGAATCTCGTTACAATAACGGGTCCCGTTGACTGAACTCTGCGTCAGAAGATGCGAAGACCTGTACGACTACCAAGTATGATGCCTCCCCAAACGAGAACACCTGCGACATCCATACCTGTCCCTTTCAATGATGTTCGCAGGGATGATTGCGGCTTCCCCGCTCTCTCCATGCATGAGAATCTCTACTCAAACTGAATCTGCTCTCATCTGTAAAGAGTACTCGTCCCCATTCATTGTCTCTCCAATTCCGGTGTTCTCGGCACCACAGAGAAAGCCTTCTCCGATGCGGCAGGCGTTAAAGGTACACACCGTAAGGGCGTCGGGCAAACAGACCGCCACCGTGCAGTCTTCTGTGGCCACGGTAAAAACGCGATATGGGTCGTCCAGTCGTCGCCTGTGTCGTGTGTCTAGCGATTTCTCCCGCTGTTCTGCCGCCTGTTTCTTCTGGCCTGTAAGACAATGTACCGGTCACTTGCAGGTGTGTAGTTCCTCGGGGATTCCCACTACTGAACCCCTCGGATAGCTGTTCCTGTAGTTTGAAATTGTCTCCAAAGTCGTGAAACGATGCTGTGAGCAATTCCGAACTTTGGCAGCCACAATTCTCTGTCAACACTGCGGCCTTCTCCTCCAACTTCCCAATGCATTCGACCTCCGGTAAAAAGCATCCAGGATGTCGCCTAACAGATTGATTACGCTCTTCATTTCTCGCTGAGGCAGCAACTCGGTGTGATTTTTAACTCGCTATACGGCGTGCAAATCCCTTTTGCCAGAAATACTGATCTTACACCGACAACATGCTTCTTTATACTACTTCAGACACTCCCCATTACGTTCATACATGCATATCTCGCGCATGTGCTACCGTACATCACCTTACTTAATCTCCTCGATTGGTCTTTCTGTCCGATCTGCCTCTTCGTTCAGCTGATATAAGCTACTTTTTTCGACTTCGT
>BMAU01009764.1:0-10569 GCA_019973935.1 Trichonephila clavipes | reverse complement strand
AGTAACAGTGTTTATGAAGGAGTTTACTTATATGTATATACATATATATATATATATATGTATATATATATATATATAAATATATAAAACACCACAATTATCAATTCAAAAATTGAAATATATGAATCCCAAAAAAATACCAAACACTTCAATAATAATGATGAACATAAAAGATAATGTTCCATCATTATCAAACAAAATTAAAAATTATAAATAAAATAAAATTTATAAAATATCCAAGTGCAATCCGACTTAGGACTGATAAGTGGGTTGTTCAGTTTAATGGCGCTAACCTTCCTATTAGCAATTTGGTAATTTAATTGAAAATTTTCAAATTTCAGAAAAAAATTAAAAAGTTAAAATTAAATCATTATACTTTAAAATAAAACTATTCGCCATCACATTCCGAAAGATATTGCAATATTAAAATTTAAAACACTAGTACATAATATAAGTGGAAATTCCTCAAACTTTCAAGATTATGCACACATCTTTTAAAATAGTTGTAAAGGTAGAAAAAATAAATTCCTGATCCGAAAGTTCAAAATCAAAAAATATTTGAGATCCGAAAGTTCAAATCAAAAATTATCTAAAAATCAAAAAGTTCAAGTTAAAAATCCGAAAGTTCAAGCGTAAAAAATCCGAAAGTTCAAGTTAAAAATCCGAAAGTTCAAGTTAAAAATCCGAAAGTTCAAGCTAAAAATCTGAAAGTTCAAGTTAAAAATCCGAAAGTTCGTTAAAAAGTCCAAAAGTTCGTTAAAAAAATCTGAAAGTTCAAACTAAAATTTCTAAAAACCGAATGTTCACATTTAAAAACACAGTATATTCACAAATGAATAGAGTAAACTCATTAAAAATACATTATATTCACAAATGAATAGAGTAAATCATTAAAGACTCACCCAAACAGTATCCCATCAAGAATATGATCCATTTCCATATATATATCTATGATCCATATATATGAATATGATCCATCCTACATATATATATATATATATATATATATGTATGTATGTATGTATGTATGTATTTCAGAGGATTTGCTAATTAATTCCCCAATACATCACATACGTGTGCCTATGTAGAAAATGTTGGCATTGGTGAACAAACCGTGCAAGGTTTTATTTGCAGTTAAGTGATTAATTATAAACCGTACAAATTATGAAGATAAATTTTATATTTTGTATATAATTTTATATACATATGAGACAGGCCCATGAGGTCACTGGTAATTATTAAACTTGTTCTAATAGTATTGTTTAATTAATTATGAAATACATTGCGTGCAGTACTAATGCATTTATAAGTTTATTATATCAGTGTAAATGTGTATTTTATTTTTTATTATGTCAGAATGTATTGTTTGTTTACTTTCAGTAAATTAATAGTGTTTTTTTAAATAATCTTTTGTTTACGACTTTTCAATATGCTTGCACCCCGCTTGTAAATTTATCCCTTCTCCCTAGAAGGGAGTGTCCCACAGTTTGAGAAACGTTGTTATAGTAATATAAAAAAAATAAGTCAATTCCTACTTAGATCAACCAAGAAAAATTTTATATTTTAGTTACTTTTAATTAAATAGTTACTATTAATGTAAATATGTATATACATAAGACAGATCACAATATTAGGTGACAAAATAGAAAGCGATTTTCCTTTCAATTTTCTATTGTCCTTTCTATATAGGGTGTTGGACTACTTATTCATTATTTACATTTAATTATTGTAATAAAATAGCATATTATTAAATGCAAGTCACTTTCAGAAATTAGCCATCGCTGGTGATATTCGCTGGACTAATTGTTAGAAGTCCAACAGAACTAACCATTGCGCTACAGAGGTAAAAACAACCTATATATGCTGTTGAACTATTATTTTTGATTGTTACTATTTATTCATTTTTTAAATTTAATTAATGAGTTAATATTTGAAAAAGGTGTACTATCATCAAGTGTCATCCACTACAAGTTTAAAAAATGCATTTGAACTTCAATGGATAAATAGAAAGTATTTTGCTAACGATTGAAAATTAGAACAACATATATATATATATATATATCCTGTTCAAAATTTTAATCGTTAATAAAATACTTTCTATTCATCCATTGAAGTTCTATATATATATATATATAGCATAAATATGTATATATATATATATATACGTATATATATATACATATATATATATATATTATATATATATTATATATATATATATGCTGGTATATATATATATATATATATATATATGTATATATATATATATAATGTATATATATATTATATATATATATGTATATTATATATATATATTATATATATTATATATATATATATTATGCTATATATATATATATATATATATATATATATTACTACTGCAGGCAAATTACTTCATAATATTATACAAAAACTTTATTAATCAGCAATGTAATAAAGCTATAATTAAAAATAGTAAAGAGATTACAGATTTTTTAATAATAGAAATATTTATTCAGTTCATAGTTATGACTCTGAAGATCTTTTCAATTCCATTGATTTATATGATATTATTAAAGTAATTTTAGAAAACCACAATATGTATAACCTTAATATTAATTTTAACAAATTTAAAAACTCATAGATTTGTCTAAAAGAAAATTACATCAATTTTTTTTAATGGTTTTTATATAAACAAGAGAAAGAACTCCCACAAGGGCCCAGCTAGTAATAGTTTAGCTAATATTTATTTTTACATTTTTATGAATATAATTATGTTATTAATAATGACTACTACATTTTTAGATATATTGATGATTTAATTATTTTTGGTAAATGGGATAATTTAAATATATTATTAATTTTTTTATCCGTCCTACATAAAACTTAGTTAAAATTAATAATAATCCAATCAAAACAAATTACCTAGATGTATCACCGTATATTATGATTTGAAACTACGTAGTAAATATTTATGATAAAAAAGAGATGCCTTTAATTTTAATATCATCAAAAGTGCCTTACTGGAATTTAATTTATCAATATCTATATATAGAAATATTATTTTTAACTATATTTATCGCAATAATGTATTAGTTAGCGATAAAAGCTAATATTTTTTAAATCTTAAAAAAAAAATTTAATCACTGTATTGAATATGGATATCCTGCTAACTTTCTTTGTAATTATATTTTTTACAATGGTTTTTATTGATACAATTTGTATTACTGTAATTATTTACTGTTATTATGTTTTGTAATGTTTTTTTTAATTTAGACAATATCTAATTTATTCTACAATTATTAAATAGATGGCGCAACATGCTTATTTTTAAAAAAAAATTAATACATATTTTTGGAGTTTCTTTTATATTTTACGCCAATTTTAAATGATTATTATATTTATGATTTTTTAAAAGTATATATATATATATATATATATATATATATATATATATATATATTTCTTATTATCGTATATCTTATCGCAATTAATCGTTTTTTATATCGTATCGCAATTAATTTTATGTGGTTCTGCTCTCCCTATTTGACGGGAACACTTTACTGCACTCTTGTCCATCGTTTTAACTCCGATTTAGTAGGTTATGTTTATGTTCCTATGTTATTTAGTTTAATGATTTTTTAATATTTAAATTCTACATATATTACTCTTTCCTTTCCTCTTGGTACATTACAGGTTACATGGTACATGACAAATTACAGGTGAAGGTTGGCGCAGCAAAACTTGTTTACACCTGCAATCCTGGTTCCTAAGGCCAGGAATTTGTCTTTATACTATGTGCCTCCTTCCTACTTTTAGTTATCTTAGGTATATAACTATATGTTTATTTTTATATTTTTGTTTATATATTTGTGTATATGTATATATATGTATAAATTTATATATATGTGTAAGTATATATATATAATTATATATTGAAAAAAAATTATATTGGATTATATATATATATGTACACTGGTGTGCAAAAATTAAGGACGAGACGGTTTTTTCAATATAATATTGTACAAAAGCTTTCCAGATCAACACATTTAATACCGTAAGATCCCCAATACGTAAGGACATGTCTAATTTAAGCAACACTTACTAAAAGAGAAATCAGAGGGATAAAAAGAAGATTGATTGAAAAATTAGCATGGAGCGCAATGCTAATGAAGGCCGAAACATCCCTGTAATGGGTGTCCAGAAAGAAACATCCGGTCATTAGTAGGGGATAGATGGACTTCCCTCATTGCTAGGCAGGTTTCACATCGTCTAACCATGCTGAGAATGAGGGTGTCAATGAGTTGTTCAGGCATTGCTGCCCATCTGTCTTGCAGCGCCAATCGAAGCTTCCAAATCGTTACTGGTGGGTAAGGTACGAGCTGCCAAGTCTGCCTAGAAAATCCCACATGCTCGATCGGATTGAGATCCGAGATCGTGCCGGCCAATCCATACGTTCAATATCCTCACTCTAAGAGCTTTTCGGCAACTACTGTGCGATGACATGGTGCATTGTCGTCCGTGAAAAGGAAACTGTAGACCCACAGCGCCTCTAAAAAGACGCACAAATGGAAGAAGAATCTCGTTACAATAACGGGTCCCGTTGACTCAAAATGCGTCGAAGATGTGAAGGTCTGTACGACTACCAAGCATGATGCCTCCCCAAACGAGAACATCGCGACCTCCATACCTGTCCCTTTCAATGATGTTCGAGGGATGATTGCGGCTTCCCCGCTCTCTCCAGATGAGTATGCGATGAGAATCGCTACTCAAATTGAATCTGCTCTCATCTATAAAGAGTACTCGTCCCCATTCATTGTTTCTCCAATTCCGGTGTTCCCGGCACCACAGAGAACGCTTTCTCCGATGGGCAGGCGTTAAAGGTACACACCGTACAGAGCGTCGTGCAAACAGACCACCACCGTGCAGTCTTCTGGCCACGGTAAAAGCGATATCGGTCGTCCAGTCGCCTGTGTCGTGAGTCTAGCGATTTCTCCCGCTGTCTGCCGCCTGTTTCTTCTTGCCTGTAAGACAATGAAACGGCCATCTGCGGGTGAAGTTACTCGTGGACGACCACTACTGAACCCCCGGATAGCTGTTCCTGGTTTGAAATTATCTCCCAAGTCGTGAAACGATGCTGTGAGCAATTCCGAACTCTGCAGCCACACTTATCACACTGCGGCCTTCCTCCAACTTCCCAATGATTCGACTCGGGTAAAAGCATCCAGATGTCGTCTAACGATTGATTATTCGCCATTTTCGCTGAGGCAACTCGGTGTGATTTTTAACAGCTATACGGCGTGCAATCTCTTTGCCAGAAATACTGATCTTACACCGACAACATGCTTTATACTACCCAGACACTCCCCCATTACGTCTACCTGCATATTTATCTGCGCATGTGCTACCATACATCACTCCCCTTACTTAATCTCCTCATTGGTCTTTCTTGCCCGTTCCGCCTCTTTCGTTCAGCTGATATGCTAATTTTTTATTGACTTTCTCCTTAATTTTTGCACAACGTGTAAGGTATAGCGGTGTTTTAGAGATATAGAACTTTAACTGCAATAAAACAACGATGTATTATCTGATTGACATGACATTTTTTTTTTATTCGAAAGATAATCTTGTGTCATTACATTTTAATATATGATTTCTGGCATATGACTCGCCACGGCTGGCTTCGGATGTAGTCCAATCTGGGCCTCCAATTTTCGATGACTTTTTTCTCCAACATTTGTGGCCGTATATCGGCAATAACACGGTGAATGTTGTGTTCCAAATGGTCAAGCGTTTGTGGCTTATCCGCATAGACCAATGACTTTGCATAGCCCCACTGAAAATATTCTAGCGGTGTTAAACCACAAGATCTTGGAGGCCAATTCACAGGTCCAAAACGTGAAATTAGGCGGTCACAAAACGTGTCTTTCAATAAATCGATTGTGGCACGAGCTGTGTGACATGTTGCAGCCGTCTTGTTGGAACCACAGCTCCTGGACATCATGATTGTTCAATTCAGGAATGAAAAAGTTAGTAATCATGGCTCGTATACCGATCACCATTGACTGTAAACGTTGTGGCTCTCATCGTTTTTAAAGAAGTACGACCAATGATTCCACCAGCCTAAAACGCACCAAACAGTCGGGTTTTCTGGATGTAACTGTGTTTCGACATAATTTGCATTAGCTTCACCCAAATGCGGTGAAGGTTTTGTCAGAAAACTTTTTCATTCAACCAGAAGTGCGCTTCATCGCCACACAAAATCGCTTTATGAAAATCTTGGGAACAACGGCAATCTTATTTTTTAGGCCCATATTCGACGAATCTGGCTTAAGTTTGCTTGATGATCGTTTTGATGAATTGCCAAACCAAACTGAGAATAAATCACTTGACAAAATGTTAAATCGGTCATCATCTTGAAAGTATTGCCAACTTAAACTTCTATACCTGAAAAAACACTCTTTATATACAATAGTAGGAATCGAAATAGGAACATAATTAGTATTGGAAAATTATAGTTATCACATTGATAATAATTATTAATCTTAGAAATTATTTTATGGTCAATGAAATTGAGAAATTATTACTCGAATTTTTTTCTTTATGCGATTTTTCTAAAAAACGAGTAATTCTTTAGAACCTATTATGTCCGGAATGTATAATGTTCTATTTTGATAAAATCTTTAAAAGTGGGAGAGAAAAAACGAGAAACATTTTTTTAACCCCTGAGCAGTCCATATTCTAAGTAATTTGAATATCAAAATTAAATTTTAACCTTTAGAAAGGAGTATTTTATGTATTAAGTAATATTCAATTCACTAAAAGTATTAAAATATTGCAACGGAAATTTTAATTTTTGTTCACCAGCTGCGGAAACAATCTTGGCGACAAATTTTGTAGTTAAGTAGCTGTATTGGACCACAAAAATATAAGTGTCTAAGATATTATTTGAATGAAAAACGTTAAAACGTTCTTTTTAACCTACATAAGTATAATGCAGGAAAGAAACATTAAAATAAAACATTTAATAATGAACGGGCATACTACATTTGACATGGGGGGAATTGTAATAAAAAAATTGTGTGATTATTCATCATGTTATTCTAGGATTTTATAATTTTAATATTACTTCTTTTAGAAGTAATTGATGTAATTTGCTGGATAACATGAATATAATATGATTTATATCTGAAAGCAGATAGTTGTTCATTTTGTAGATTTTTTTCTGCATTTTGAAAACTATTAACTACAATGTACATTGAAATTATTATATATATATATATATATATAGGAGCATATATATATATATATATATATATATATATATATATATATATATATATACATATATACATATATATATATATTTATATAATTTCACATCTATTAAATCCACAATAAGTAGTTTTTCTGATCCATGTATTTTACTTTAAAAAATAAAACCCTGAAAGAGCATGTCGCTTCCTTATTCACGTGCAAAAAGTTTTGGACATTCACTCTAAGGTCTTTAAAACCTTTTCTAGCACATATGTTTTGAATGTTTTCAATGATAAACGAGACTTTTACAAAAAATTAACTGTGCTTTTCTTGTGTTAGAAATGAAAAATAAACATTATGGTATGTCTTTAGAAAAATTAATCTAGTAGCTAATTCATGCACCATCTGTCGCTTTTGGCTACAACACTAAAATTTCACACTTTGTGCATTGAAAAGTTTTTCTGATAGCCTTTTATATTTTTAAAAATAATTCTGCTAAATAATTTTTTACCAAATGTTGTATGTACACAGCTAGTTTTAAATTATATTACAGTTTTTTTTTGATGAAAAATCCATTATGGTTCGCTGTTATGTATTTAATTAATTTTTCTTGATACTGAGCGGAAATTGACATGTTTATGGAAATAACTATTTTAATTTAGGGTGATTATAGGCGTAAAAGTCAAGAACAAAGAAGTAATTACTTTAACTGTTTTTATTAATTTATTCAAAAAGGAAAAATCAGGAATTTATTGTGTAATATTCACAATATTCTCGTTTTAGAATGAATTTTAATGAAACGAATGTAAAAAGATGAATTAACTAAAATAGAACTAATTTATATGAGACTAATTATATAAAAAAGTTGAATTACCTTATATGGTGTTACACCAATCGTAAGTAAAATCATTAGTTTAATAAGAGTTAAAAAGGTTTTAGACAGTAATGAGAGCTAAAAATTTAAAATAAATAAAAGACACGGAATAAAAAGAAATTATTATAATTCCAGAAAAAAAAATAAAATTGATTCTTACAAAAAATGAATTAGAAATGAAAAGGTTCTTCTACTAAAAGATAATTAAAAGTCATAATGGGATACTAATAATAGGTATTCTGTATCAAAATATCCTATAGGATTCAGTTCTTCATTTTCAACTTTATTTAAAACTATTATGTGAACTTTTTATAAGAGTTGTTTTGCTAAATAAGATCCGAATTGTATTGGAATTACTCAATTGCTATATTTTGAAATATCATTAAGATGTTGCATAAAGTCACAAATTACACAAACATTTTGGTAAGAATTTATTGAAAATTACAAAAATTTAGACTTATTAATACATGATTAAAATTCTCAAAAAAGAAAAGAAAAGAAAATAGATTTCTTTCCGTACTAAAACTAAACAAAGACTCGGTACGAATATAACAGATGATTAAACATACACACGGCATTTTTCTACAATCGACTGATCCAGCATTATGTAGCAACACCTTGAAGGTAATTAAAATTTGTTCTTTTAACGGAGAAGACTTCGAAATTTCCAATTTTCATGAAGGCGCTTATTAGCTTTTCAACGGTACTTTTGGCTCATTTCGCATGTTCTACTTCCTCGTGTCTAACGGGGGACTCACTATTCAAACTTTTCAACTCCCTCCAGTTAAAGTTTGCATCATTGTTAAATCAAGTTTCTAAGAGTCACTTTGATTTTGTTTGTTTAAGCCGTGGAATACATCATATATAAAATCAATCATCCAATTGAAGTGAACTTGAATCTTTAAAATCTTCAGAAGAGAATCTATTTTTAAATAAGAGATCAATTTGAAGCTAGCTTTACCTGTACAGATGAAAACTTAACTTTTATTTATATTATATTGTTTCTCAAAACATTATTTTAATGTATTTAGTGTGATATATTAGGATCCAAAGGCATCTGCAATAATATACCTTATGATTCGAATTATATTTTTAATTTCTTTTTGCTGCATGGCATATATTTTTGTCTGCAGAAATGCTTCTTTATTGTCCATTCAAATATTAAGACATTTTTAATCTACTTTAACACAATAATTTTAGAAAAAATTAACACATTTTGTGTATGGTTTTTTTAGACATGAAATGTTTTAAATATTTTTTTAGGAATTCATATGACATTTTTTAAAATTTCTTTTTTGTAAAATTATATCGAGCTTAACATAGAATTTCTGTATAATTGTGAAACATAATCTTATGTCAAATATGTCATTATATACCGTAAAAAAACTCATCTTGGGAATTTTCTTTATCAGGAAATCATTTTTGAAGCTAACAATTTTTAAATACAAATGTATAATTTGAATTGGAATTTTGAAATGCGTATTAAAAATACATTGAATTTAGTTCAATGTTCTACTAAGTGTATGTAAGAAATTTTTTTTATCGGAAATCAATAATCAAATATTTTTCATACAAAGAATAAAAGCTACTCAAAATTGCTCAGCGAAAAAGAAGAATCAATTTATAAATAGCCGATGTAACCAAAAAAAAACACATATTTTTTAACTGATGAATTTTACAGAATATTTTTTTCTTCAATTGGTTTTTCAACAACAGTTTGAAGTTGAATTTTCTTTTTCTATATATATAAAAATTCGTTATTTTGATCCGTATTAGAACAACATAAAGCAGTTTTATATTTCATGCGGCATTTTGGTCCCCCGAAATTGAATTTTATTGAAAAAAGAGAAAATGGAATTTTCTTCCACATATAAGTCGCACAAAAGCACTCAAATACTACCGAAGATTTCAGTGACAATAGGATTGCAAAATGTGCATTTCACGATGTAAAACACTCCATCTAAGAACCGCACCTAGCGATTACATCTTGAAATCTTGTACAGTCAGTGAACTTAGACTTAAGCTTTTCCGAACAACTTGACGCGATAAGGGATAATGCATCCTCGACATACTGCCTGGAAATGGATTAGAGCTAAACGGTTTCTGCATTCTTGTGATGTTTGTGAAATGTGACACATCATTAAATTTCTCATTATATAGTTTCAGATTGAGAGAATATTATTTTCAGAAGAAATAAGGAAGACAATAAATCTAAAATAAACCGAATTTCAAAATAAAACATAATAATTACAAAAAAAAACTTATAAGATATGTCAAAATAAGAAACAAATAATTGTAAAAGTTAAAACAAAAAATATATATATAAAGTAAAATAATACGTGCAGATAATACCTGGCTTGAATTAACTATTCAATATAATTTGAATTCACACTATTATTCATAAGGGTATATGTATATACCTATATATATATATATA
Organism: Trichonephila clavipes; assembly: GCA_019973935.1. Classification (NCBI taxonomy): domain Eukaryota; kingdom Metazoa; phylum Arthropoda; class Arachnida; order Araneae; family Nephilidae; genus Trichonephila; species Trichonephila clavipes. The sequence continues at coordinate 19 of BMAU01009764.1, read as the reverse complement.
ATATATATATATGTATATA
>BMAU01009763.1:0-14575 GCA_019973935.1 Trichonephila clavipes | reverse complement strand
TTTGGAGACGATGATCTAGAATTTTGAAATGTTCTTAAAACGCTTAATTCGATCACATTAGCTATCATGGTTATATCCCTTAAAGTCATAAAAGTGTGTTAACTGAGAGAGATATGTTTTAGAACAGGTTCTTCGAAGTAATGTACATTTTTGAACAAGTAAAAAAGTAACACGTCTTATAAGAACGCAAAAATTGAAATTACCAGCTGTCCCACTGAAAGCTCACAACTGAACTCCTGATACATTTAAATGAATAAATTATAGTCAAAGTCGATCTGTGACACTACCTAAAGGGGGTAATAACGGGTTTGAGGTGGTTCAGGGGGCATCACTAGTAATCACATACCAACTCAAACAAGAAAAACATGTGTATACCAATTAATTCGAACAGTGTAGTTTTTTTCCTTAAGTAAACATGCTTCGTATAAAATTTAGTAGTTTAATTAAGTTGGTTTGCTTCTATTAAATTTTTTCAGTTTAATAATTTAATAGCTAATATTTATGAAACATATTCATTTTTTTTGTTTAAAAAGACATATTTGCAATATCTCTAATTATAACTGCACTTAATTTTCCAAGTCAATCTACCATTTTTAAAAAATTCATTTCTAGCTTTTTCGGGAAACTGAATTCAGAAATTTAGAAACTTATTAGTTGCAATTTTACTTCCTTGTTTACTTTTTACAAGACTTCATAACAACACCAAAAGTTATTTTTTCAAAATTATTTTGTAATTTTAGCATCAAACGAATTTAAATCATTTACACTGTATGAAAAAGCGAAATATTGTATTAGAGAACTTCATTTCATGAAAAGGGAATTTCTCTGCACAGACACAAAATGCTGGTACACAACATAAAAGCTTTATTTTTCTTTTTTCCAATTATTATGCATGATTTGGTGATAAGTAATATATACTCAAAAGGAATTTCTCAGAAAGTCAAAATACCTAAAATTTGTATTGGTAATTAAAATTTTGGGGAAGAATTTTACATTTGTTTAACATATTAAAATCAAAGTACAAAAAATTAAGTTTATTCAAAGTTTAAATCAAAACAAACTTTTATATATATATTTAGTAAACATGGCAAAAATTTTAAAAACACTTCGTTTTTCATTCGTTTAACTATTTTTAGACTTTTTATTCTTTAATTAATTTTTTTGTCTTGCTGTATTAACCCAAAATTGCGGAAGCGCAAAACTCCTTCCTAAAGTAAAATGTCTTATTCGAAAATATCAGAAACTCTCTCTCTCTAACTGAAAAAAAAACTTTTCAAAAATATTTATATAATCCCATTATATTAAACTATTGCTTATAATGATTTAAGAGATTGCGAAACAAAATGAAAAAAAACATTCTCTTAAAATTAAAAAATTAAGTGACGTACAAGTACGTAAAAATAATAAGGTATAATAAAACAAATTTTCTTAGAATTCTGGTAAAATTTATCGCTGTTTAACAAAAAATTTAAGCTCCAAGAAAAACAAAATATTAAGTTGGAAGATATAGTACTTAATGAAAAGATAAGCATCCTCAAGCAAAAAAGGGGAACCAATTAAATTAGAGAATACTCTTTCAAAATAAAATAACACCTGCGTCCTGCATATAAATTAATGAACCAGAAAAAAAGACAACTTTCTTCATATATAAAAAATAATCGAATATTAAGAACGTTAAAAATGCCCAAGCAAACGCAAAAGTTTGTATGATAAACGCAGTTAAAGGGAAATCTATGAAAAGATAATTCATAATTACATTCACTAGTGAATTGTTAAGTGTATTCAAGAATTCACTAAGCATATATTTTCGGACAATATTTGCTCTTAATATTTTTAACATTAAATGTTGTTTCAAATTATAATATATTAATCAATAATGCCATTTGAGACTTTTATTTTTGCAAATAATACTCTTCATAATAATGTGACAATTTGGTTCTTATTTTTGATGCATCTTTTTAATTTTAATTTTGAAAGACTCTTAAGTGGCTTCTCAAATCTCAATTGTAAATACCGAAAAGCTAGAAATCCTTCTAAATATTTAAAAATTTGAAGCCTGAGGAATTTTTTACACATAAAAGGAAAAATGATTTCTTATTACATTGTGAAATGTATGAAATAAAAAATATTGTGCAGAAAATTGTTACATAAATACATGTGTTATGATATTTTCATGCGTAGTAGTATATAGAATATGGGTTCCCAAAGTGGCTGTGATGAACCCATGGTGTCCTCGTGAATGTTAAGGAGGAGGGCCGTGGAAAATTAAAATTAGTTTGTGGGTGAGGGTACAACGTTAGAAGGTCCCCGAAAAATTAATATAAAGTAAAATATTTGTAACCCACTTACAGTAAGGGCATTAAGTATAAGTTATGACAAGCACCGCACCGAGGAATTCGAGATGATCACGTGTGTGGCCACTTATGGAAGTTTAAAACATAAAAAAGGTATTTCAAAAAACACTACATGGAATAACTTGTCTCAGGTATGGCAATATAAAAGAATCGTTCGTATACCTAAAAGTTTATTTTCGTCTTATGCCTGATCCTGATATGTGAATAGAATGCAACCCAATTTTCATAATTTTCTACATAAAGCTGTATTATCCACTTTCTATCTTTACAAAAAAATGTGTTTCTATATTTTGTGCACAAAAGTTATAATTGGAATAAACACTACTTTAGATAGCATAATGTTTCATTTATACTTTTTTCCGTCAACATTTACCATTTAAGTCACAAATGTAAATTGATAGTTTTTATTTTATGCATTGAGATAATTTCACTTGGAGGTTCAGGGCTAAGCCTTCGGTATGATACGGAGTCCATGGGCACAATAAGTCTGAAAAAAATGCAACAAAAATTCTGAACTCAGCAATTTGTTTATATTAATGATTTTCTTATGAAAATCTTATTTACATAGAATAGATATAAATACAAAGGAAATCACTTAACATGAAACTGAGGGTACTGAAATATGTTTTCGTGTTAAGAGAATTTCATATTAAAAAGAATATTTTACAAATAATAAACATATATTCAAGAAAATTAAGTTTATTAGTGTACATTTTATTTACATAGGTACGTATGTATGCATTTATCTACTAAAAATCATTGAAATAAAAACATTTACAAAAGCTTTATGAAATTTAAGGTATCCGACTACGTTCGGAAGTTATTTTGCAAGGGCGTATAAATGGATAATATTTATCATATTTAGTGTCACTTAGATTAGGAAATGTATATAAAATTGCTTGAAGAATAGTATTACAATAAAAAATTATTTAAGTACAATATTTTGACAAAAAATTAACATAGAATGAACCACATTCAAAATGTTCTCCTTTCGTGAAAAATGCTTCTTTTATAATAATATTTTGTTTGTATATAGCTTATATCTCAGTGTAGAGGCTCAACTAGAATTTTTGAAATATATAACTTACAAGTGGGTTTATACGCGTTTTACGACAACAGAGGGAAGAAATTTTAAGAAAAAAACGCCGATAATTATTTCAATTGGTGGTAACTCGAAAATAATGTAAATTTTTCAAAAATCATAGTTTAGACTCTCTGGAGAAGTCTTTACTTTATATAAGCAAAATATGTTATAATTTTAGAAGCATTTTTTATAAAAGGAGAACATTTTGAAAAAAGGTTAGTCTAAGCTAATTTTTTTCCAAAATATTGTATTTAAATAATTTTTTTTTGTCAAAATCTTCTTAAAACCATTTATGCATGTATTCTAATCTAAGTGACACTAAATATCATGAAAATTATCCATTTATGCGCTTTTTTAAAATCACGGTTCCGAACGTAGTCGGATACCTTAATATAAAATTTTCAAGTTTTTTAAAAACAAAACATTTATTATATTTTTTGGAAAATAATTCGAAAATTTTCTTTGCATTGTCTTTTTTAGCACTTTTCACGATGTTCCTCAATTCGTATGATAGGGAAACATGAGTTGCATAATTCATTTCAATTTTGTCATCGAAATCAATGACATTTTTCGATCTTTGAACAAATTCCAAAATGTCTTTTTCTACCATAATTGGGTCTGCACACAAAAATTATCAGCATCTATTGCAATGAATTCTTTCGATGTATAGAAGAACAGTCCAATAATACAGAAGCTTTCTCAAATTTCGTAGGAGATGTTTACTATAATTTATTCATTTTCAGAAGAAAAATCTTTCATGTTAAACAATTTTCGTTTCTTGTTAACAGAAAATAATATATGAAAATGCATAGTAGTTTCTAGGCACCGTTATATTATTTTGTGGTAACTGATATTTCCTTTTAAGCATATTCTTGTTAAATATATTTCAATGTCTAATGTAAGTTCAAAAGAAATCAAACAGTTTTTTTTTTCTGTGTACACTAAAGTATTTAGGGAGTCGTCATTTGAAACATATATGAAAGAATTAACTTCTTTCTGCTCACAAAAGTTATCAATTGATAGACAACCGGTGATGAATAAGGAAATGTAAGTAAATTCCATCTCATTATTTTTTTGACAAAATAACAAACATAAACTTACTTAACTCTTATGCATTAAATTTTGAGTCAATTTGGACGATACCAAAGTGGAAATAATCCACAAGATTCATTATTCTCCTCGGGAATGCAGCATCTAAACTCCTCAATGCCTACAAAAGCAAGCAAGAGTGCCAAAATCGTTCTAACAGTTAACGGTAATCGCAGTCATCACCAATACGCGACGCATGACGCAATCATCACCAATAAGCACAAACAGACGGTGTAAGGCCATTAGTTATTTGACAACTACATCGCAGTAACACACTCTCCTAATCTTCGCACTTGGTATCATTGTCTTTTGACCAACCATACTTTTTCAGTCTCTCTACTCCCCCAACATAGCTCCGTATTATTTCTAGTTATGACCGAGAGGAAAAGGACCCTGAAAATGAACATATTTCTATCCAAAAACAGCATCACGCAGAATCAGAGCTCCTTGCAACAGAATCATTGAGAAGAGTGTAATAAACAACGGAATCATTTTGTGACTGATGTGTATAAGATTGTTGAAAGAGTATGTGCGTGCTTGAAGAAACATGAAATATTTTTAATATATGCCATTAAATTCAAAAACAAGATTGGTGTATTCTATTTAAAGAAGGGCTAAACTTTAGGTATTGAGCATTTCTCTAAAGTTTGAATGCAAATTCGTTTTCCTCTATAATAGGTTTCTATTCGCTTAACATTTGAGTTTGAATAACTTTTCTTAATTATTTTTGCTCTTTACAAGTTTTCTACTAGTTTAACCTTTAGGTTTGAATAATAATATGTACCCGACACTAAGGAGAAAGATATATAGATGTTTAATTCTCAAAATTATATTAAATTATCCTTTCCTAATAGGTTCTTTTCACATATTTTTGAAATCTTAGTGCATCTTTCTTTATTCTTTATAATTTTCCCCCTTTAGGTTTAAGTAACTTCTTTAAATTATAATCTACATTTGTAGAAAGAATTTACATTTAAAGGATGAAATTAAGTTAAAATGATACTATTTCATATTAAAATCTATAACTCAAGTAGAATTTCTCGTGTCAATTAAATCACAAACTGAATATTGTCGATTACGCAAATTGAAATCATATTTTGGAGGATCTCTTTCAATTATATCGTATCTTATTATTCTCTTAAAGTTACCGTAATACCTTAATAATTATATTAACTAACTAAAGAAGATTTTTGAATAACTTATTTTACTATATTTTTCATTAAGCTTAGCATGAGGTTCCGCGCGTGTGTGTGTGACGTAGCATATATTTTATATCCGTTATTTAAGCTCTCATCTGTACTTGTAAAATAAATTCAGAAAATTAAAACAAAATCTCTAAAATTTTTAACTATCAGTAAAGAAAAAAAAGTAATCGAATTAAATATATTTTGCATCAGTGCTCCCCAAACATTCAGTGTTTGCGACTCAATTTTAATTCATAATTTTCATCACACCCCCTCTCTCCATACAATAATAATGTATTGAATGCCATAATAATGCACAATGACTTAAAGCAACAATATCAATTTAATTATAAGCCGTAGAAATGATCAGGATAAGTATTAAATTGTATACATAATTTTGTACAAGACAAGCCCATGGAAGTCACTGGGAACTATTAAACTTGTTCTTAATTTAATATGGAAAATTAACTTATGTTCTTAAATTACTATGGTTAATTGTGTAGTACTGACACACTATAAGTATATTATATTAGTGTAAATATGTCAGGATATATTTTTGTTTTGCTTCATTTCTCTCAGTAAATAAATATTTCTTTTAAATAATATTTCACTTTCGAATTTTCGATATGCTCGCCCCCACGTAAGTTCATTAAAAGCCCCTCTACCAAGGCCCCCCAAATTTGACGCTGCTTTACATCAAAGCACTAACATAAGGTCACTTAAAAATTCAAAGGATGCCCTTAAGAAAGCATAACCAATCACAGACATGGAAAGCAATTTGAATAGCTCAAAGGCATCAATTAATCCCGGAATTTCCTTGAGATTACAATAAAGACTGTGAGATATTTATAGATCTTGGAGTAACTGTTATTTTTAACTATCAGCATCATTATAAATGATGTTCGTTAAAAATGTTCTTTATCATTATAAAAAAGCGAATTTCAGAAACGATGGATGATTACTTTATCGTTATACTTGCTCATAATTATTATTTTTTAAAAGTTTGGGGGGGACTGTATGAAAGCCAAGTATATTTAATTGCTCAAATCCTTACTTATATAAAATTAACTGAATAATAGCAGTATTTTATGTAAAACTTTCGTTTTTAATTTTAGCTTTCTGCGGGGTAAATGAAAAACAAATCTTGTTCTTAATATAAATATTTCTTGTGCTCGAACTATTATAATTAGACACATGTTTATTCGGAATATTGTAAGTACTGTTATGATTCTGCATAAGACCATTTACCTCAGAAAATTGTAATGGGTGTGATCTTGGTAGTTCGAAGAATGCACGAGAGTATATTTTTGTCTCATTTTTAAGCTACACGAAGGGTATTGGTGATGGACCATTTTGAGCCATGATTAAGTAACAAGGATGACACCTGAGTTGATACCTCTCTCTCCTAACTTCTATGCACACCAGCGGGAAGACGTTTGAGCCTCGATCTACCTTAGACGTAAATATCCCATTCTCCTTTTTCAGTTTCGGAGTTGGAGTATTCCTTTATGACACATGTCTACAGGAGCATCCCAAACATATTGAATGGCATTTAATTTCGATGAATACTCAGGCAATTTTACGGGCTCAATGTTTTCATTCTCCTGAGTCTTGGATATTTCGTTTTTAGATGTGAATACATGTTTTCCTCTCTAAATGGAATATCTGGACACATTCACACCGAAAAAGATAAACAGGGCTATAAGTATACCGGTGCAAAATTACTATGATGAAACGATGCGTGCATCCAAGATTTTTAACAGTGTTTCGAAATTATAGATTATGGTTACTCAGGTCGGGAAAACTAGGTAATACCAATAAATCCCATCAACATTCTGCTCTTCTCACTGTACTGTAACTGGTGTCCAGAATCCTCTTCATGGTGAATCGGTAATTGTCGGAGAACATGATTCTTGACCACTGTTCATGATCTCAATGAACACGTACCTTGAATTGAATAACCATTCATGACGATGGTGTGTTTTTAGCTGAAGGTGCTCAATAGACCAACTCAGGGTGACCACATTTGATAATAGGGAAACATATACATTCTATAGTAATGTAGTACCCCTCCCATGACCCTCATTTTTAAAGCATTTCAACACACCCACACACACACTTTCTTTTCTTATCTTATAACTGCAACATGCAGAACCGTGGTGCCCTTACTGTTGTGATCACAAACTCGTGGCCGGGATTGTTGAGTCGCAGAATCGAGTCCTGGACCAGTGAAGACCCGTAGTGTAGAATGGCTCATGAACATTAAATCTGCCTGGCTAAAGGTTATTCAATAATATAGTACAGAAATAGAGAAAGAAGTCCAATACTGGCTTCCTCATCACGTGACTAAGATTCAAAATTACGAGATGTGTCCTCATGTTTCATTAGAGTGGAAAAAAATTAATAAACATTCCCCTCATTTAACTGTAAAATAACTTATTTTAACAGATTCACTACTGCGGTAACTTAAATGACTATGTCCAGCTCACAACTGCTTGCCCATTATCGTATTCTCTTAAATATTTATTTACAAACACCTTCTAGTCTACAAGTACTGTAAAGGGCGAAATTAATTAAGCGGCTTTCAAAACCAAAATCATAATTTTCTGTAAATATTTCCCTCCCTTTTTTTTGAAACTCGTATTGAATAAACAGCTCTTATGTAAACGTAGGCAATAATTTCCTCTATGTTTATAATTTTGTGATAAACTGGCTCATAGAAATACTTTTCAATATAAATCACTTTTTTGTAGCAATTGCGTACATTAAACATGGTATCGTTTTGGTTACATAGCCTGAAACATGAAATTAGAAATCTAATATCTTCAAAGGATAATATATTTTTGCGCATTATTTTGAAAACACAGAAATCTATTTAGAATTTCAAAGACATCCAGGATTATGTAAAAGTCCAAGATCCAAAAATATTTCCTTATAAACATTATTTTAGATTCTAAGAACTCTCTGAAAAATAAAGCATCTTTGCCTCTTTCATGTAAAGGGACTTTGATGAGGAATTGATTGCACATAGTCACTTATCATATAATGATTACCAACGAACTATGATATTAAAAAGAGTTTTTCTTTTCAAATCTTCAGCTTCTCTTAAAATTTTATGCGATTCTTCAAATCTTTTTCGAGGATTTTGTGACAGAGATGTCTTATTAAACGCAGCAGACAAAGAGAAATAAAATATAACGAAATCAAAAATGACAATATATATATATATATATATATATATATATATATATATATATATATATATATATATATATATATATATATATATATATATATATATATATATATATATATACTGCTGGACAATTGCTAAGAACGGATAACACTATCATCCATAGCAACCACAAAATGAAAGGAAGCAAAATGTGGAAAATTAAAATAAATGCTGTATATTAGTAAGAAGCATGAGTATGCAAATTTTTTCCACGTCTGTTCATCACGTGATAGCGTTCATAAGAGCTTTAAAGGTTTTGACGCGTGTGGACAGTTGTTGTTTCAAGTCAAAGTTTTACAGGAAAGACTTAATAGACGAACTTAAAATTTTTGGCATGCCTTCCCGACATCACATAGATGATTTTATGCGTGGCCGAATTATTGGAAAGATCGAAGAAGGGCGAAAAATAACACATGTTGCCAGGGAGTTCGACATCGCTCACAGGCGGTGGAAGTCATTTAAAACTACTAGAATGTGTAGTAGACGGCACGGGGGAGGTCGTGTTAGAAGTACGACGCCTGCAGAAGACAGATATATCGTCCTATATCAGCAAAAAAGAACAGGCGCACCACAGCTCACCAGGTGGCAAATCAAATTCTTGCTGCCTCAGGAAAGCAGATCTCACGAAAAATGGTTGCCAGACGTTTGAGGGGAGGAGGACTATACGCACGCAGACCTGTTGTGTGTGTCCCATTGACCAGACAGCACCGTACTGCCCGTTTGCAATGGTGTCGTGAGCATCAGCAATTGGACTGAACAGGACTGAGCATGCGTACTCTTCTCAGATGAGAGTAGGTTCAGTCTGTCATCGGATTGTAGACGCCAACTGATCTGGCGCGAGAGTGGTACTGCTTATCGTCCAGAAAATATCCAGGAAAAGGACCGATATCCGACATGCAGTATCATGGTGTGGGCCAGCATCATGATCAATGGCTGCACGCGCCTACATGTGGTTGCGAATGGGACTATGACGGGCCAACGATACATTGATGAAGTTCTACATCCTCATGTTCGTCTTTTCCGTGGTGCTGTCGGTGATAAATTTCTTTTATGGACGACAACGCAACATGTCATCGAATACTCGCTGTTCAGGATTGTCTAGACAGCGAGGGTATTCAACGTCTCGTGGCCAGCGCTTTCTCCAGATCTAAACCCCCCATGGAAAATGTGTGGGATGCTTTGGGGAGGCAAGTTGCTGGTCAAACTATCCTCCGACAAACAAGAACACCCTCATCCGTGCACTCACAGAGGAATGGGATAAATTGCCTCAACAGCTGCTGGATAATGTTGTGCAAAGTATGGTACGACGTGTGGAATGTTGCATCACACTCCACGGTGGACATATTCCGTACTGATACCTTTCTTTAAGGTGCCTGCTGACTTTTAGATGCATTGTTCCATTTCTCCGTGCGCAGATCAAATGAAATTTTTTTTTCCTTTCTGATGTTTCACAGCTGTTGTACTTTCCAGAACAATAAATATTCTTTATTCTAATGTCTGAAGAGTGTGGCAACTATATTTTATCCTACTAGGCCTCATGTCTCGCTTAATGTTATGCTACATAGCAATTTGTGATCCGTCCTTAGCAATTGTTCAGCAGTGTAAATATATATATATATATATATATATATATATATATAACGCTTATCCCAAAAAATGCAAGGAAAGGAGAGTAAAATTTCCCAATTCTGATTTTTTTTCATTTTTTTCATTTTTTTTTTTTTGCTGTCTTTTTCATCTCCCAGGTATTGTTAAAAAAGATGTATCACTTATATATATATATATATATATATATATATATATATATATATATATATATTTAGAAAAACTCTTGAATACTTGCAAATACAGTGGAACGGAATAAAAATAAAAAAAGAACAAACATGAAATATTAAATCAAAGGTAAAATTAAACAACAAATAGCTAAGCATTTGAAGAATTAGAATAAGAATAAAGTAATTTGGAAGAATTAAATCTATTTCGGTTCGACTTTACAAAGCCTTAAAACTAAAGCCACACATTTGTATAAAGCAAAAACACATTTAAATTTTATAATATCTCCATTTGCCAAACAAAAGTTTTCATTTCAGAAAACCATGTCTTATACTTCAACCTCCTTTAATATATTTTTTACAAATAAAGTAAAACAATACTCTCTACGACAACGACCGAAGAAAGAATAGCTATCTTAATTGCAACCACACACACACACACATATATATATATTGCCATATTTCCATTCCAAAACTCTCTTGAGTTTTCATTTCTTGTCATGAAAATTTAAAAAAAACTTTCCTTGAATTGATAAATCTTTTTTTAGATAAATGAACAAATTCTGCATTTAAATTTAAATATGTTTGAGTTTAAATAAAGAATAATCCTATTCCCGAAGAAAATTGAAATAATTTTCTAAAAATTTAGAAAGGTTAATTTTGTGTATAGTTCTATAAAAATAATGAGGTATATAAAAATAAAATATGTGATCCATTTCTTACCAGATCTCAAGAGATACTCTATAAGTTTAAAACTAATTAATATTTGAAATGGTTAAAACAGAAAATTAAAAATACCAAGACGGATAATCTTGTAAAAATTAATTCAATTAATGATATAAAATAACTCATGAATACTGTTTTCTATTTTCTTTTTCTCCAATCGAATATAGTTTTACTGAAATATAACATTTTAATTATTTCCCATTTTTATATATTTTCAAGTATATTCCTATATATTTTCAAAATATTATTTCTGAATTCCTCATCCATGAGAAAATCATACAGTAAACATTATAATTTGTTCTCTCTCTTAAAAGCATATAAGTATTATTTTTGATGTATGCTTAATATACATAAACAGTTCCTTCTTATACACTTAAATAAATAAATCCAAATGAAGGTTGACGTTTGAATACAACTAACGCTTGATTTTCAATATGAATGAGTCATGTTAACATTTGATTTAATATTTGTCGCTAATTAAAGTAATACAAAAATAAGCACCAGTTTATAGCTATTTATATACGAAGATTATTGAAAATGAATTGCAGGATTCTTTTTACATCGTGCTTTGTCTCCTAATTGAAGATTTATCTTCATGATATTGGAGCAGAATGATTTTCCTCTCGGATATTGTTTTCAATGCTTGCGACATTTATATTGCAGATTGGAGATTAAAGATTTTCTATTTTCGAATATTATGATGATTAATTAATTTACAGCATTTTGAATTAATAATGGGATAAATTTAAAAATAAGGCAATATTGTGAACATGTTTGCGTTTCTGAATATTTAATTTGTTGTCCGAACAGAATCAATTGAATTAAAGAATTTCGCCACATGTATAGTTTTATTTCATACATATTTTATTGCATATGCAGAAAGAAATATTTTTGTATTATAATTAATGTTTTCTCTCCAATTAGTAAAAAAAAGTAATTATTTAGAAGTTAAAAAAGCAAGAAAATGAAATCCATATACAGTATTTTTTTTCAAAAAAATAGTACAAACTATATGCAAGCAAATTCAGCTGAATCCTTTTGTGACAAAGAATTAAATGTAATAAATACCCTTTGAATAAAAATGTGACACGGAGCGATTTACTTGCTCCCTGCCATTGAGAATTCTTTCAAGTGCCAACTGTGGCACTCTTGCCATAAGTTGCCGATGCCTGGTATAACCACTGTTATTTAGAAAAACATTCAAAGTGTATAAGAACACGTCATCTATAATTTTTTCACACGCACAACGTGAGTGTGTGCGTGTGCGTGAGCGTGTGTGCGTGAGCGTGTGTGCGTGAGCGTGTGTGCGTGAGCGTGTGTGTGTGTGTGCATGTGCGTGTGATTTAGTTACTGGTAATGTATTATAACAAAGTAATTATATTAAATTTTGTAATATTTGTCTGGAATTCACACAATTATTCAAGTAAGTTTATTTTTTAAATATATTTCTATGTTATATTAACTCTGTGTTTTAATATATATTATTAATTTATTTAAAATATCTTATAATCAGTTTAATTTTAAAATATCTTTTGTGTTTAGTTTTAGGCTACAAGGTACCCTTTTTCAAAAAAAATTTTTGGAGACAGTTACAGTAAAAATAATTGATGTTTTATATTTAGATTATATTGTTAAGCTGATTCTGTAAGCAAAAAGTCAGTTTGACCAGCCATTATTTTACAATTTTAAAAAAATTAGGAATTTTTGAAGTTTTTTCAAACTCTTATAAAATACTCAATTTTAAAAAAAAATTAGTAATTTTAAGTTATTTATGATTCTTAGATTATTACAAACAATAATTAGTATGGATTTAAAAATCTATTCCTTTGTTAATTTTTAATAATAATTTTTCTAGAAAAACCTGGAAAAAACACGAATTTTTTTAAAATATCAACTTTAGCATTTTTTAGAAAAATAACTAGAGTTCTCAGCCCTAAATCCGTACTAACTTTTATAGAACATACATTTGGGAGTATATACAAAAAAATTCAAGATCTCTATCTTGAACAGGAAAAAAGCCTTAGGTATTAGAAAATACTTATACCTTCAAAATTAAAAGTCTGAGAAAAACGCATTTAAAGTTTGTAAAGTCATAAAAGAAAAACTTATAATGCCCGTAAAACTCTAATTTTTTAATATGTTATTTTCCAATGTATGTTCTACATTAAAACACTATTTTTATTAAATATGACTGAAAATTATATTTTTAATTCAAAATATATTTTTGCATAATATTGATAGCCCTTTTTTTAGACATCAGTTTATTCAGCTTTATCTTAACCTAATATTTCACAAAAGTTTTGAAACACGAAGCATTTATGTACAAAATAATAATGATCCTAACTTAAGCTAAAAATAGTCAGATTTGCTCAAAAAATTTAATTTTTTTCAGTTTTAAATTGGGGCAATTTAGGAAGTTTTAGCTCTTGTCGTACGACTTTAAAATACTAAAATATAGTACTACAATATGTTTAGTATAATGTAGTTTGGTACATCAAGGAAATATTCAGTTATATCTGCAGCATGTGAATTCAGAATACTTGTATTCGGAAGTCTAATTGCAGAATCAGCTGAGGACTGATTTTTAGATACATCATTTTTTCAGTAGTATTCCATCTCTTCGAAATATTGTTTCTCACAGAAACCCAGAACGCATTTGCCATGGCATTTTCTGTACAGAAAAAAATTAATGATAAAGCTTTTAAGTTATATAAACTATTTTTAAAGCAAAAATTGGCTATGAAATTAATCTTTCTTAATTAATTATGAGAACTCAAAAACTCAAAACATAATCAAGCAGAAATGGTTTTAGTAATGAAAATTGGAATTAATAACCATTTCAAACTAAAAGCTCAAAAATATTTTTAATTAATTCAACTTAAGTGTGAAAAAATGCTTTAAAAGGAATCCGAAACCAAGCAAAATCACAGCTCATAAAACTTCAAATGTATTAAAAACTAATTTGCTAACAGATCTGAAATTTCGTGGCAAGCATCTCAATGATATGGGCCACCAAAACAGGCAAAAAAAAAATTTTTTGGTAAAAAATGGAATTTCTAGGGTACTGTGTATTCTTAATTGCAAAATAACTATCTAGATGGCGGGACTGTTTTTCTTTTCTTCTTGTGTTA
>BMAU01009760.1:0-211750 GCA_019973935.1 Trichonephila clavipes | reverse complement strand
CAATTTTCTACAACTCTCCTTAACCCCTCGCATCCCCACTCTACTGGGGGTCAGTTTTTGCAAAACTCTTTGTTAGAGAAACTCTTTTCCATGAAAGGAACATACCTTCTAATTTTGAAGCAGGTGGGTCTAATAGTTTTAAAAAGGAGATAATTGCCTATATCGCTCCTTAATTCTCCACAACGCCCCTTGGGAGTTCGATTTTCACAAAACCCATTTTGTAGCGGATATCTACTCTATGAAAGGAATCCGCTTATCAAATTTCAAGACTGCACGTCTAATAGTTTAAAAATGGAAATAATTATCTCTAACGCCTCTTAAGCCCCCGCAACGCCACTTCGTAAGTAATTTTCCCAAAACACATCTTATAGTAGATCTCTACTCTATGAAACGAATCCGCTTACCAAATTTCAAGATTGTACGTCTAATAGTTTAAAAATGGAAATAACTATGCATAACGCCCCTTAAGCGCCCTCCACCACCCTTGGAGGTCGAGTTTCGTAAAAATCATTCTGCAGGAAATCTCTACTCTATGAAAGTAATCTGTGTACTAATTTTCAAGACTGTATATCTAATAGTTTAATAATGGAAATAATTATCTATAACGCCCCTTAAACCCCCCGTAACGCCACTTAGGGAGCGATTTTCACAAAACCCATTATTAATATTATTATAATTCATTATATTCTTCAAGTTTGCAAGATAATATAATTCATTATATTATTAGCTCTTTATTAATATCGCAAATAAAATCAGTCTATAGGAAATTTTTAAAGGTCCCATAAACAAATAGTCTTATTTTTGCTCTTTCGCGTATGCCCTGGTACCCTTACAAGAATTGTTTTATGATAATCTTATTTTCGTTTCTTTAGCTCTTCTGCAGTACTTCAATATCTATGAGTTGTTAAGGGGTGTTCGGACGCTAACATCTTATTTTTTTGACAATTTGGGATTTTTACATTTTTCAAATCACATAGAGATTTTAACTTTTTCTAAAAATGTCTTACTTTATCCTCAAGGGTAATTAGAAGCTATCAAAACCTATTTTTAAATAATCATTGAAATTGGGGCACGCCCATTTGAATGGCGAAAAATGTAAACAATGAACTTCGTTTTTGCTTAAAAGTTGAACGTCTGATGCAAACCAAAATATGTATTTTTTTTTGTATATTGAGCCTTTTATTTTTTTATTTCCTAGCCGATTAAAAATCTCGCTATATACATTAAAATCAGTTTATCTCAAAATGAAAATTTTGGTGTTCGATGTACCTTTTCTGAGAAACTACTGTTCACAGGTATGTAAATTTTTTAAGATATATTTATAATGATGGCTAATATTATATGTACTAAAATGAGCTTTTTCTAAAAAAAACTCAAAAACTTATTTTTTACAAATTTTTTCTGTGAAAAATAGATCGTTTTTCGCAATGATAGATAAAATATTTCATAAATTATGAAAAATTATGAAACAGCTAATTTAACACTGTTGATATAGAGGATTCCTAATCCTCTTAAAATGAATTCTTATATCTGGTTTAATTGCTTCCTTAACATTACAAACTATAGTTCTGTTCGATCATTTAAACAAGCACCAAGTGTTATAACAAACAAATGTTTATTTTACATCAGTCGCCATTTTCTTCATGGATTCTATTCATAACAACACAAACATCTTGTGAAAATATGTTTTGCTCTGGGTTCTTTATTGGATACTCGTTCATTTTGCTCATAAATTATTCACCAAAGATTGCTTGTTACAGTGATGTATCACTTTCATACGAAGCGTGAAAATTCGTCTCAAACCCACGCTATAGAACTTCTTCCTCTTTGTAGATTCGAGTATTTGTGTGTCCAAATACTTTGAGAAAATTCGGTGGAGTTTTAGAGGTTTTTCGCAAAATAATGAATTTTTTACTCAAAATAAAATATTTTTCCGTGTTTTATACAATTCGGTTTTCCTCTTTGTATCGTCCATCATTGGTAGTTGACGTATTTTTGAAAGGTGTTTAATATTGTACGGAAATATGCGATGCGTTTCTGTGCAAATAAAGTTTCTGAAATGTGAATTGTTTTTCACCCGGAAGTGTCCCAAACAACTTTATGAATAGAAAAGATAGATTTTTAAAATGCTGTATTTTGTTTTATGTAATAAAATAGTTTGCTAGTTAATTTTAAAACCTTAACAGACATACTGCTCGCGATTCTTAAAGCATGTTATGATGGAGACGAGTCAGAGGATTGAATCCTGTTTTTAACACGCTTTTATAAGTTTCACTTGTATGTAATGGAATCTTTGGACTCGATTTTTACCCACTTTAAAAGGTCATATTAGTTTGAAATTTTTCACACTTGTCAAGGACCAAAGACAATACAATAATTTCAAAATTTTGTTCCATTGTCCTGATTAGAATCGTCAAAAATAACGATTTTAAGGATTTCTGGATTTGGCGACTAATTCATAATATCGTTTCCAAATTTGGCGACTAATTTCATATGCTCGATATCCAAATTAATTTGGCGACTAATTCCAGATAGAGCGACTAAAAGACTCTACACCTTAAAAAGATTTAACCCAAAAAATGAAAACGCTCAGTATAAAAATAAATAAATAAAAAAGTGTTCTTTGTGTGAGAAAGGGGGAAAAAAGACTCGTGCACGTGAATAAAAATAATTTATGTTCTAACTGCTAAATATTTTTTTTTATTTTTATAAAGCAATACGTTTAGAAGTGATGATACGAATTAACATTATAGCAATACGTTTAAAAGGTGATAATACGATTGACATTTAATATTTCTTCTTAACACATTTTTATTAGTTAGACATGTATCTATAGAGATGGAATCTTTGAAATATAACGATATGGGACTCACATCCGAAGCCCCGTAAACGAAAAGAATACCCTTCAGACCCATTAATGTCCATTGAAAAGCAAGACTAATTCTAGCAGCCATATAATTCTCGCTCAAAATATCCAAACTCAAGGATAAATTCAGCAAAGAATAAATTATAGTTTTAAAAACTAAAAAAAACAAGCTTTCATTTTAGATCGAGCTAAAATGAAAAATAAATTATAGTTTTAAAAAACAACAACTAAAAAACACGCTTTTATAGTAAATCGAAATAAAAAAGTAAAAAAATAATTCTTAATAAAAGAATAAAATGATTAACGAGAAAATTAATGTCCTTTTGGTAAAAGCGTGGGGTGCTCTGTACTACATTTTTACACTAACTCAGCATTTCGGAGTAGAACTAGTAAAAAATTATAACAATTAATATAGAGCACCCACGCTTTTACCCCAATGACATTAATTTTCCTGTTAATCACTTTATTCTTATATCAAGAATTAATTTTTTTTTACTTTTTAGTTCGATTCACTGTAAAAGCGCTTTTTTAAACTATAGTTTATTATTAAACCCTTTAGTACGAATTATATTACAATGACAGTAGACTCAAACTCCTCGCATGGTATAGTGTGGATATCAGATGTAACAGCGTT
Organism: Trichonephila clavipes; assembly: GCA_019973935.1. NCBI lineage: Eukaryota > Metazoa > Arthropoda > Arachnida > Araneae > Nephilidae > Trichonephila > Trichonephila clavipes. The sequence continues at coordinate 208,250 of BMAU01009760.1, read as the reverse complement.
AGCTCGGAGATGTTTATCCTTGTTTATTTGATATTTCAATATCAATCATGAAACTCTCTCCACTGGGTAATTTAAGCGACACAGTTTGAATCAATGTATTCCCGAGAACTGCCACATTTTAAAAGCATACTGTTTTATAATTCATGCTATTTAAATCTGTACATTTTTATATCGTTCAATGACTACAAAAGAAATAATTTAAATTAAGTTTTTTTCATCATCTTTTTGAGATGCCTTAAAAATACCTTCTTGTTCATAAAAAAAATATTCATATTTAGGTACAATAATCTTCATTAATCTTCAAAATAGCCTCTTTGTGCTGCCCTATAAGTTTCCCAGTGATATTGCAGTCGTCGTTAATAGTACTGAAATGTTGTGTGCTTTTCTGACCTCGCATGCAAAGGGTCCATCGCGTTCTGCTTAGTGCAGGGTTTCTCGAACTTTCGATAGTTTCCACCCACTGTCCAATCATAAGTTTCCTCCCCTTTCATACGATAACAATGCATTGAATTCAATCATACTATACTTTGATGCTAAAGCTACAACATTATATACGACTTCATCCTTTTAAGTGACACCGACGTATATAAACGTCTCGCGCTCAGCCAAAGCGTGAACTTCCCTAGACCAATAATTTCGTCTTTCCGCACTACGATCTTTTCTGAGCCCTGTATCCATCAAATTGTTCCAAAGGCTTTGGAATGTAATAAAAGAATTCTGGCAGTGTTTGCGAAGGATTTACTTATTTCAAGGGATTTGCTTATGTATTCCCCCCATGCATCACATCTTCGTAGTAAATGGTGACATCGGGGAGCGAATCGCGAAGCTTTGAACCAACAGTAAAAGGAATTATTATAAAGCGCACAAACTATCAAGATAAGTGTTAATTTTTGTATATAATTTTATATGTGACAAACCCATGGGGTCAATTGTTCTTAACTTAATATTATTAAATTAATTATAAAATACATTGTACAGTGCTGATACATTTCTAAGTGTATTATGTCAGTGTAAATGTGTATTTTATTTTTTATTATGTAAAAAATGTATTTTGTTTGTTTACTTTCAGTAAATTAACTATTTTCTTAAATCTTTTGTTTTTTGACTTTTTCATGTGCTTGCCCCCCCCCCTTCCTAGGGGCGCAGTTTGAAAAACGTCGGTTTTCAGTTTACGGATGGTTTCATGAACCCAAAGAATTGTCAAACATTGCACAAAATTTTATGAAGTAGCGTTGCCTTTTTTGCCATATTGACCAAAACTCAAAAATACAACAATAATCCCTTACACTTTTTCACTAATCGACAATTTACCACGATCCTTCCAATAAAATATCAAACATAAGGAAAAGGATCACACATATACACGAACTGAACTAGAAATCATTGCTTTCAATTGCTAAGGCACGGAAAGTATCGATTGGATAACTTTTGAACTTAATCTTAACAATCATGGATCTGTTAAATAAAATTTAACTGAATATTTTCTCAAATGAAAAATAATATCCAAATAAATAATTTAAGTTAAAAGCTCTCATCTCTCTCACGTAAATGATATACATTTCTTCTGGTATGTTTTCTGCAATTTTGAAAGCTCTCACGTTGTAATATTTAAAATTCTAAGGTGTGAGTTCATGTGTCGACATTTAAATCCTGCTCAAAACGTATCGTTATACGTTCGCTATTTCTTTTCACGCAAACTTAATTTCCGGGAAAAAATGCACTAAAACATCATGAACTATGCACTATTTTTTTAGTATTCACCGCCAACATTAAGGCATTTATCGTAGCCTACAATCAGATTAAAGGAAACACTCTGGTAAAACCCGGTGTCTTGCGACGTAAAGAACTGTAGCAAAGCTTGCTGGACCTTGGCATTGTTTTGAAAGTTACGTCCCGAGAATGGGAATTTCAATCCAAAGAACTCATGGAAGTCCGAAAGTTCAGTATTGCTTTCATTCGTATATGTGGAGGGCTTCCGACTTCGTCTTCTTTGAACAGTGACTAACCATTTGACAATACTTGGAACTCTTCACCATACACCAACGGATCTTAAAGTGTGGTTCTCAAACCTCTAGGGATCCCCTGTGCCTTTCTAGGGGGCCCACGAAAGTCCGTTCAATGTTAAGATTAGCCTCTTTTACGTACTCTGAAAAACCTAGTGGAAAAATTGGAAGACGTGCCATGCCCTGCTCGACTAGATCACTTAATCGACTTCACTGTACTAGAGGGTTCGTCCTTAAAAGGGCAAAAGAAGTGTTAAAAAAGTATGCATTAGTAGAATGAACAGTTTTAGGAACGTTTGAATAAGTTAACCTTGTGTTAGTAGCTGGGGAGGGGTGCTCAAAATCTTGGGTGTTCACGATATCAGGTTGATACACAAAAGGTGGCAGTGGCGATCGAAAGTTTAAGAATGCTGCCATACATGATCTATAGGTGCTCATAGATGATGGACACATTAGTGTCATGTGCCCATTTATACTGGATGACAGCATGTGCATCGATTGGTGAGTGTGTTATCGTCTGCCTGCCATCGTGATTTGTACTCGAATAACTTCGGGCTTGTCGGTGTGCTGCTGCTCTCTCTTCAATGCTCAGCGCATGCGTCCTCTGACGTTCCTTCCGCCGTTGAACCAACAAGGGATGTGGTTTTTCCCCAGGTCATCCTCTTCCTGACTCAAATAAAGGACTTTTGGAATGTCTCTCGTAGCTTCGTAGCATGACTTGAATGAACGTCCCTCCTTTTGGGTCCAAGACATATTATCTTTTAACCTTTCCTTAGAGTTAAACTAGGAAATCTTTTACTCTAACCATCTAAAAAAATGATTAAAAATAGTTTTTTAATGATGTTAACTTTAAAAATATTTGGCTAGTCAGCTCCGAATATATTCATTTTACATCCCATGTCAGTTCTGTTGGATTAATGCTACATTTCCGGGGAAAGAAAAATCCTTCCATATGATTTGCTTAATATGTTTCATCGGTCTCCCATTAACTTAATTTCTTTTTCCTATTAGGATGGAAAGAAATTCATTAAGAATTTTCATTTTGTTCAAGTACAGGTTGAAAAAAAATCTCTTATTTTCCGTGATTAAATTTTCAAGAGATTTATTTTTATTCTAAACTTTTTTTCTCGTATCTCCTCCTTTAGTATATACCATCAGTTGTGCTTTAAATATATTCATTAAGAACCATTTAATTGATCATACGGAAATTAGAAGGAAATTCCTTACCTAAAAAGGAACTTTCATTACTTCCCCGACTACTTTATATAGTATAATAGAACATTTTCTTTTTGTCGTATTAAAAATAAATGTAAGTAATAAAAACTTTCACAGACATCTGATTGATGAAAAGGAATAAAACTTTAAATAAGTTGTGCTGAAGATTGATTTTTTATTAATTAATTCTGTTTTTTATCTTATACTGTAAAAACGTATTCTTTCTAATTTAGAAAATCTAAAGATAGATTTTGAGACGGAATAATTACCCAAAGAGGATAAATATAACCAATGTCTGAGTAAGATATCTTTTTAAGACAATTGAACTAAATCACAATAAAGAAGTAGTTTTATCTTTAGATAATGCTAATAGTACAAGATATTTTTAATTTTTATTCGTGAGGTGTTTGTTTTGTAATCTTAATTTATCCATGTACTAAAATAAATATTTTTCAATTCCTGCTATTAGCTCACGCTCTCTGCTTATTTATTTATTTATTTATTTTCGTGGATCGTTAATAAAATACATTTTAAAGCACTCAATTAAGCTGAAAATTTTTATACATGATTATTTCAGATGACAATACAGCAGTGTTCCTCAAACTGTGGGGCGTGAGAACCCTACGAGGGGGGCACGAGCATATCGAAAATAAAAGGTTTAAAAAATTAATTTACTGGAATAAAGTAAAACAAAATACTTTCTGACATAATAAAAAATACAGATTACATTGATATGATTTATGTATATCATCTGATGAAAAAACGTCATCAAATATAAAAGATTCTACTTTAAACACTCATTAGTATCTTTGATTCTGTAATTAAATAAAAAAAATATTTCGTTTGCTTTGCTGCAATTAACCCTACGATGAGAGATTTTTTTATTACGTTACTTTTAACTTAAAATATTACTTTTGCTGATCGTCGAACTTACTGGTATGGTTATCTGCGTCCCTTTTTTTAGGGAAGTTGTAAATTTTGTAACTCTGTTGTGTTTTTTTCAACGTGAAAGAGTTTTATGATACATGGATAAGCATATTGAGCACTTCGAAGGATTATTTGGCCAAGATTTATTTTCATGAGTAATCTGCAACATATAATATATTATGAAAAACGTTTTACACAATCCTTTTTTGGAACTAGTATGCATATTTTTATATTCCATCACTTTTAACACGGGAACGATGCACATATTCACCTCAGGATCACGAAATCGTTAATTTTGGGAAAACCTTGGCAGAGAATCCTCCAATATGACAGTTTTAATGGGAACTAAAATGAATTGATCACATATGTCTTTCTTTTTTTTGGGGAGTGGAAAACGTTTTTTTACAATCTTAAGGTACTTGTTTTGACCAAGTTCCGGTGTGACCATTTTGATCAAAAATATTTTCTTGAACATGCTGCATTTTTTCCTATGAATAACTTAGTGGTTTTAATTGTGATGTTGTACGACTGATTATGGTTTATAAATGAAGATGAGCAGAATATAAAAAAAGAAATGAGCCTCTGTGATCTCTCTGAAAGGAAATTGAAACTGATCAAAGAAGAGAAATACTTGCTGAAATGCACATTAATCATGGCAGGGAAAGTAAATTTAAGAAAAGCAATGGACATGAAACGAAAGGAAAATTTTCAATAGCTACATTTTGTACTCCACCCAGAAAAATATGAAGCCATAAGTCTACCGCAAGATGAACTTCACCCTGTCAAAAAGACACAAGCAAGAAAAGGTTCAACAGGCTATTTGTAGATCATCAAAGAACAGCAAAATTACAATGACGTGAGCAAAATATGACAGTTTTGATTGCAAATAACGTTCTTGTATTGTTAGTGAAAAGTGTCTGTGGTTTATGTTCTTTATTAAGGTCACGCATATTTGGAACAGATTCTTTAGTTTTATTGGATTTTTTCTCAAATCATCAAAGAAAAAATTTAAAAAGTCCTTGAAAGTAGGTAAGTATATTTTCTCTTAATTAAATTATTCACTGAAATTGTGATTTTTATCGTGCATAGTAAAAATAATTATTAAAAAAAGGATTGGGCTGACTTAGTCACACCGCGTGACCATTAACGTTAGTGTGGAGTGGGCGCCTGCTCTCGGGTTAAAACATTTTGAAGGTTTCTCGCTTTAAATATTAAAAATAACTCAATTATTCTTCATTGGAATTTTACATTCGTTTTCCTTATTTAATATTAATTCTAAATGCCAATTCTGTGAGGCTTAAAATTACAGTTGGTTTTAAACTATTTATAATAGGAGCATTCATTTTAAAAATCATTTTATATTTTTGTATGCATTGTTGTGCACTTGGTTTTACTCTCCATACAATTAAGCTATTATATCAAGAATAATATATTATTATTTTTAAAAAATAAACTCGTGTGAAGAGTGGGTACTTCAGCCAGTATAAAAACAAGTTTAATAATTATTAGTTCCTTCCATGGGCTTGTCTTCCAGAGCAAATTTTTCAAAGGAACGCTTATATATAAAATTAGAAATTGACACTCTGAGTTATTTTTCGATTTAAGCTGAGATCTATATTTTGTCTTCAAAGCAACCATCGCAGAAAATCTGGATTAACGAAGGTATGATGTTGAAAATGGTAATAGAATGCGAAATGTTTTTTTTTTCAGTGCAGAAAATTCAGCATCCACCTCTAACCAGAATTCAAAGAGTGATTTATTACAAAATTGCCCTTTTACTTCGTCACTGGATGTGAAATCTGTGATCTCTTTTAGGCAGATGAGAACCTTTCTAAAGTATTTTGAAATGGATCCCTAACCCATTCGTAACTTGCTATCAATTTACCCTCGTCTGTGTACTTGTTGATGCTTTAATATCGTCGCATGCGCGTTGCGATTTAAAAATATATCTATGATTTTGTTTTAATCCACTGCCATAAACATTTAATAACGTGAACTACAACTAACGCGTGAATTATGAAATGCACATTAAAGATAGATTCGGTAGCTAATCGATTCGACCAAGACTGACTGAAATTGTACGAGGTACAGCATTTTTTTCAAGTTTTGCCCAGACTCACGTGAACGTTTGTGAGAATGCCAGATGTAAGAGACGTGATAAAGAGCAACATAGATTAGACTTTTTTAATGACATTTGTGCTTTTAGAAGTGGATGATGAAGGAAATAAATCTTTAATTAAATATCATTTTGCAATCTGTTTCAATTTAAAAACTAGAGAAAGAAAAATAACATAATAATTAACCTATTACTTAACATTAATTTACTTAAAATATATATTACTTAAGAGTAACATATGTAAAAAATTTAATACTTCTCTTGTTAATTTGTACTGTTTATAATTAAGATCCTATTATAGATTTAGCGTCAAAGTACATTTTTATTGCATTCAAAAAGTATTATTATATAAGGGGGGCGCAATAAAAATAATGATTGAAAATTGGGTTGCCAGTATTGAAAGTTTGAGAAGCATTGCAATACAGTAATTTAATAATAGTTAATAAAAATTAATTTATTAAAACTAATTATTCAAAGAATTACAACTACAGTCATGCTAGCATCATTTTTGGCGACTTGTGTCAAAACATGAAAAGGTTTTTTCTGACATTTTAAAGCACTCGTTTGAGATGGAATTTTCTATATACTATTGTTTTTTGGGTAAAAATAGGATAATTTAATTATAATTAATTAAAATTAATTGGATGAAACTAATTATTTAAAGAACTACAGATACAGCCACGTTGGTTTTCTTTTTAGCTACTTGGGTTAAAACTTTAAAAGTTTTTTTTTTCTCACGTTTTAAAGCATTCAGTAGAACTGAAATTTTATATGCACGATTGTTTTGCATGAAAATACGATACTTTTAATGATAATTAATAAAAATGAATTACTACTTAATGCTGTGATTCTGTCTTATGAATATACATATTTATATTAATTGTAATTATTTAATAAAGAAGTAGCTAAAATAAAATTTTTCGTTGTTGATGTAAGTAGGAATTCACCTACAAAAAAATTTTTATATTACTTGTAAGGATGATTCTGCTATTGCTTTTTAAAGTGTAATTGCATTATGCATAATCTTACTATATTTTGGGGGATCCAGGCCAAGACATTATTTTTAAATCACTTCAGAGAGAGGACCACTGTAACCTTTACACAAGATTTTTTTAAAATTTGTATGTTTTAAGAAAGTAGAGTGAAAAAATTCCCGGAATTGGTTAGTAACAAATTATTAAAAAATAGAACAATATTTTAATCTGATTGGCCTTCAAAGTATTTCCCTCCTGCATCGACATCGACACACTGGTCCCAGCGTTTGTTTAACTGTTCAAAACACTTCTGAAATCCATTTTTGCAAAAGTCCTTCAGTTGATTCGTCTCATTTTGAATCAGCACATCTGTTTCCACAAAACGATGCCCCTTCAATTTCTTTTCCAACCACGGAAATAGGTAAATATCATCTGGTGCTGAAATCATTTCCGTATTCTTTCTTCAAAATCTCAAGCGTCTCAGTAAGAAATGTTGAGCAAAACACAGAATTTGGTGGCTGCACGCTGCTCAAAATACGACATTGCAAAATTCAACAAATGAAAAATTCGCTTTGTTAGAAATGATCGGCATAGGACGCCAACAGTACAGGAAATGAATTCCAGATGTCTGTGTGTTTTCCTCATAAGTGCTGCCAAATCTTAAACAGATATTTCCCCTCCCGTGAATGTAGGGGACCATTCCAATAACTTTTTCACTCATAAAAATGTTTACATCTACCCTCTTTTTGAGCATACATGAAATACGAGGTATATAAATTAAATAATGAAACTGAGATAGCGTAGTGTTTGACCTGGAAACACTGGGGAAGTAAGACATGGAGGGGAGGTAGGTAAACATACATGCGTCAACAGTATGAGTTTGAAGTCGCTGAGTTAAGTTGGTTGTCTGTAGTGATTTGTTTAGAGAAACATGTTTTTCTTGTGTGTTCTGAAATGAGTGACAACGAACAACGATGTACTATTAAGTTTTGCTTCAGACTTGGACACAACACAACGAAAACATTTGCAAAACTTTAGCAAGCCTACGGAGACAGTGTTTTGTCAAGGGTCTAGGTTTTTCGGTGGCTTAAGGCATTTTCAGAAGGAAGAGAGTCAATTGAAGATGAACCTCGTAGCGGAAGGCCCTCAATTTCAAAAGCCGCTGAAAATGTCGTTAGAGTCCAGGATCTTGTGCGTTTAGATCGTCGCTTGACAGTCAGAATGATTGGGGAAGAGTTGAATTTGAATCACATCTCCCCGTTCATCAGATTTTGACCAATGAATTGAAGATGAGAAAGATCTGCGCCAGAATGGTTCCGAAAACCCTTTCTCAGTGAACTGCTTCTTGACCAGTAAGAACATTTCTGTTGCTCCTCAGCCCCCTTATTCTCCCGACTTGAGTCCTTGTGATTTTTTCCTCTTTCCGAAATTGAAGAATCACCTCAAGAGGCATCATTTTGGGACACTGAAATTCATTCAAACGGCCGTAATCGACCATCTGGAGGCTATTCCAATATCCGAGTTCCACCAGTGCTATGAGGAGTGGAAGAAACGTCTCCAGCGCTGTGTGGCTTCAGAAGGCAGTTACTTTGAAGGAGACAATGTTGAATTGTAAGTTTATTGGAATAAACAAATGAAAAAAATCAGTCTCATTATTTAATTTACACACCTCGTATACTATTCAGAATACTGTTTTTAAAGAAACAATTATTTTAAATATTTAAAAAAATATTTCAATATTTTAAAATCCTTACTACTTATGCAAATTTTAATATTTTTGAACAACTTTTTTTAATATTCTTAGAAGCGTTCCACACAATTATGTGCTTAGGATTGGTATTATGAGTGATACTTTTATTTTTACAGTTGTTTTCGTGTTGTCTATATGAAACATTAACAAAACAGCTCTATCTAGCTTTGATGATTTTCGATAAAATGCCTATTCCCATAAACCCTGGTTTTGTACACAGAATCATCAAACGTATTACAGAAAAAAATCAGAAAAAGTTTCACGACTTTATGTATTGAATATAAAAAAAAAAAGCCTTAACATTTGAAATAAACGATTATTAAGAACAATAAAAAGCCATTAAAAGCTTAAAAGGTGAGCAAAATAAATGAGAGCTAATAGCAGACATCAAGTGTTCTAGTTTTAGTTTCAGCTTCGACGTACAGTAAAAACAAAATTAAATAACGTAGCTAGAAGTAAGAAATTTTATATACATATTTAGAAAAGTCGCACAGTTAAAAATAAGGTAAAAAAGTCGATATTTTGCTCATTTTTAGAGTAATGTGTTTCTTTCAAAGCCTTATCATCTTCTTTTTAATATTATTTATTTAACAGCTTTTTCCATTTAACTTGTCATTTTCAGAAATTGTTTATTTGAATTGCATAACAAAATTTATTCCAAAGTTAACGAATTAATTTTAACAGTAGTTACGGGAAGTCTACCCTTCTCTGCAGACCCATATTCTATTTCCCATAAATGAAACAGAACTACCTTAATTGAAGAAAATGTTCAGTGCAAAAAGCTATGGAAAATTCATTCAAATAAGAAATATTGCAATGTAAATGTTTGTTTTCTTTGTCTTCAATAGATCGGGTACTTTTTCAGATCTTTTTTTTTTTTTTTGAACCACAGCCAACCTATCGATTTTGATTTACTTGGTTCAACCAAGTGCGTTCTTCAAAAAGATCATCACTATCGATGGGAGTTTTGATAATTTCGTTTACAACGCGGGCACTATCTTCTGAAACACATCACGCAATTTCAGTTCGAAAATGTATCCACTAAAAATTACTAACTCTATCAAGATTGGTTCTTATCAACCCTAAGTATTGAGCACTCCCTTCCTTTCTCAGGGGCTCGACAGCCCAGGAGGGACATTGTCCTTCTCAAAAAGCCTTTTCCATGCCAACCTTCATCTTACTAGTGTTCTCAAAACTAGGAGATCATTTTCTAGGTCATCAATACATGGCCTGTCCTTTCTCCGTGTACCGATTGGTTGGGTATTGAAGACATTTTTAGTGGTGAGGGGTTCGTCCATTTGGACACTGTGACCTGCCCATTTAATTCTTTGTATTGTGATGACGTTAACGGTACCAGATTTTTCATATGAGAGATATAGCTCGAAATTTGATATTCTTCACCACGTTACAATTTCCTGAATTCCTCCAAAAATCTATCTTATAATCTTCCATGTATTGAACACGAGAATTAGTAAAGTTGTCTACACTTGAAGAATTTTTCTTCCTGAACATCATTACTTCCTTAAGAATGCCTATCAATGCTTCGAATGAAAATAATATAAATTTGTGGTGTTTTCTTTTCTGAAGTTGTCAAACTACGTCAGAATATATCTGATATATTTCTATTGTTGATATAGGATTAGCTCCAATTCCAGAATTCTATAATTAAATATGCACGGCCTTAAGAGAGTATTTAAAAACGCAGTATTGAACATAGAGGCCTAAAATTTCTAAAAAAATCATCACCAATCATAATATTCTCAAAATCCCGAACAATTTGGCCAATCCGGAGAAAACTAGAAAAAGCACTAAGAAACCAGGGCTGTCCGGTCGTATGTTAAACTGAAACTTATGTACAAGGTTCGAGACCCACAAATTAGCCAGGAGTGTAGGGGTTACACCAGTGATTTTCAAACTTCCAAAATTTGCGACCTAATTTTCAATAAAGCTACAATACGACCTCAATTATGCACCATACAAATTATCAAGAGAAATAATAAATTTTCAATATGTTACTTTTAAGTAATGGATATTTTAAATAAAAAACTCTTACTTTCAATTTTTTTGATATCTTGCGCCCCCCCACGCAGAGTTATCACACCGCACAGTTTGAGAATCACTGGGTTACACGCAAACTTCTGTTTACACTTGCAAAGGCAATGTGTTGTGGAACACGTCTGTTAAGTAAAATTACTGGCGCAAGTGCCGAGTGGCATTCCCTTTACAATCCAAAGCTCCACGCACGATCAAAATGTCGACCAATTCCTCATTTAAATACGATATCATCCTACAAACTGGAGAAGTTTATCGAAAGTGACGACTTCCAGGATCAGTGTCTGCGAAACTTCCCGTTCAGCGCCACCTACCACCGGGAAAAATCTTTCAGAAAATAAGGAAATCCATGCAGCGCTACTGTCAGGCTTGCCAGAAGACTTCTTGTTGTAATTTCGAATCCCTTTTGTGTACTAACTTTAAGTAAAACGTTTTATGTTTCATGAATAGGATGCTTTTCTCTTCTTCTTTGCACCATAACAATGCACCAATATTTTTTGTAACATTTGCATTTGTGATATTGCATTCCTATGTGATTCCGAGTCGTCTCTGTACCCCTTACCCACTCCGAAGGTTTGGTGATCTGGTAGGGAACAACCTTGTATACATAGTTAATAATTGATTTAAAAATCACTGTTTTGTTAAGGAACATATAAGGTGGTCCCAAATCCAAGATTTTTAAGTGTAGGTATAGGACATTATAACAATAATTTTCTGTGTAGGAATGTATCGGGGCAAGTGATGCCGTGAAGTACAAACAAAAAATAGAGATGAAAGGAATGACTAAGTGTTTATTGAAAGCGTCGTTGGTAAGTGTAATGTTTACACAATAACTGCTCAGTACATGAGTTATGAAGTACAACTACAGGTCTCGTTGCTATAACACTCACTGAAAGCCGGGGGAGTTAGCCTGCCGGTTTCAAAATTTGTTCTCACTGAAAATGGAAGAGGTGTAAGCGATTTGCGTTTATATATAACACCCCACAAACTGTCTGATGACTCACACTTACATGATGAGCTCTTGTACTTGACTCAGGACTAACAGCCACAATACTTACGATGTTTTCTTCAAGTCTTGAATTGAGTACAGCTCTTAGTCGACCAGCATCATGTTTGGTGACATGGAATGAATGTGTTTCGCGAAGTTGACGATGCAACCGCGGAAACATTCTATGATTCGGCATTTGTCGATCAGGAAACTGCGCCTAATACATCCGTAGTGTAACTCCGCCATTACCATTTACATGGTCTGCATGTCTACACTTTCGGCATACGTAAAGTCTTCCATCGTAAACGTCAGCAAATTGTAAATGGCGCTTGCTCCTACTGAAATGCATCATGTATTGAACGGTGGCTAGACATCTACTGTCCCATACCGGCAACGAAACCAGCCGATAACTCCATTTCTCTTTTCTCCTGTTTCCACCTCATCACGTCACTTAAGCCCATACATTCATATACAACAAATGATTCTTACAATGTCCTGTATCTACCTTAAAATGTGTACCATGAGTTTGGTACCCCTCTGTGTATAATTTTAGATGCTATATTATTGTCATTTGAATGTACTCGATATATATATATATATATATATATATATATATATATATATAAAAAGAAATATGTATTATATATCAAAAACAAGAAATAATAGAAAAAGAACATAACAAGAAATAGCGTAATAAAAATATAAAAGTTGAACATGAAGAACAAAATTATAGAGAAAAACCTAGCGAGTCAGAAAGCAATTTCGGACTTAGGACCGAATAAGTGGGGTTAAACTAGTTTGAAGGCGCCAACCTTCCCTCTTTGCAACTCAGTAGGAAAACCAGATAAAATAAAATAAACAAAACTTCAGAATATGGATAACTCAGAGAGCATGATAACACCATTTACTACTATTATGTAACAAACTCTCCTAAACTCTTAATGCAGAAAAATCACAAAATAATTACGTAAGAAAAGTAGAAAAATATGCTAAAACAATTGCATAAGAAAAGTATCTTTCAAAAGATAATTTAACAAAATTTCTTTACTCACAAAGCTTTTACGAAGAGAATCAAGCGTCTTGCCATTAATGAAAATCAATTATTCACCAAGTTAAAAAATTCGAAAATAATAAACACATCACATCTCTCTCTCTCTCTATATATATATATATATAGAGAGAGAGAGAGAGAGAGAGAGAGAGACAACGGCCAGATTGAGTTAAGTATACATTTATATTAAAGGGAATTATTTACAAGGGAGGGCTAAAAGTTAGTAAAAAGTAATCGAAACATCATTAGATCGTTGGATTCCATGAGGCGTTTCGTTCCTGCGCCCTCGTCATCGTCTCCTCGCCGTCGTCTCTCTCAGTCGTCTCCCGAGCAATCGTTCTATTCGAGTCTAGTTTACTCGTTATCCTCGAACCAACTTGTCAGCTAGGAGGCGCTCTCTTGGCATTACGTCATTAAAGAATATAGGAGGGATACGATATGTGCACATCCATTCCGACATCGGCCATCATGACCAAGCATGCGTCCTCGTATGTAAAATACAGTGTATTTCAAAATTTCATGAAATAAAACTAAAAAGCTAGAGAAAATAAATTTACAAATAAAACAATTCTTAAAACAGACAAATATGTATCAGAAAATCAAAACTAATAATAAAGAATAAAAAAATAAAATGAAATAAAATAGGTATACAGATGGAAATAAGACAAACAATACAAAGCAATCTTGAGTATGGTGATTATATCAAAAAACTGTTAATGTAAAAGTTTTCGTTTGTAATGTAACATTCATTTGTTTGACCATGGTTTCAAGCAATCGGCGCAAGTACTTGTTTTGGTTGAGCCATCAAAATTTCCACATTTTTCGACGTTGTAGGTATCGTTAGGTTTTATTTGTGTAATTTTATATGGACCGATAAATTTATTGCAGAATTTTTGTCCAGGTCCTTGTTGCGTTTTTTAATAGCAACTACACTATATAAATAAGGAGATTTTCGTCGAAGATTATAAGACTTTTTGTTTTCATTTTGCACTTTAATTATTTGCGCTTTTGCCGCTTTACGTAGGAGTTCTCTGTTTTCATTATATTCGAGTTGTAGCTGTTCGTCGATTAATTGTTGAATGCGCAAATCAGTCTTGTTATTGATTTGTGTTCCAAAGAGTAATTCAAAAGGAGTGGTGTTAATGCTTCGTTGGAATGTTGAGTTTAAGACTTCTTGTAGTGAAAGAACATGTTTGAACCATTTCGTGGGATCGTCTTCTGATATCTTAGATAAGACAGGAATAATTGTTCGATTAATGCGTTCTACTTGACCATTGGCACGTGGCAAACCTGTAGTAATATGATGAAGTGTAATTTTTTGTTCCGAACAATAAGTGTGGAATTCGTCAGAAATTAAAGTAGTTCCACGATCAGTGATAAGAAAACGAGGATTTCCAAATGTAGTTTTTTGAATCTCTAATTTTTTATTATCTCAGAAGTAGATCTAGTTTTTGTGGGGTATAACCAAACAAATTTAGTGAAAGAGTCAATGACAGCTAAAATGAATTTGTAGTTTATACTTGATGTTGCTAAAGGACCAAGGTGATCGATATGGTATGTATTTAGAGGTATATCATCTTTTACAAGAGGATGGAGAAATCCTTCTTGTTTACCAGACTTTTTATTTTTCAATATACATGTTACACAATTAGAAATATATTTTTCAATTTTGGATTGAAGTTGTGGTATAAAATATTTATTTTTTATATGTTCTAGAGTTCTTTAAACTGAAAAATGTCCTTTGTCGTGAGCATTTTTGATAAAGTGGTGCTGCATCTCGTCGGGAATAACAAGGACTTCGGCACCGTCAATAAATTTATATAGTATATTATTTTTAATACAATAGTTATCATATGGACCATTTTAAAGAAGAGCTTTTATGGAAAGAATATGTGGGTCCAGCTCTTGAGATTATTTTATCCTATGCACAATAGAATCAGTACACTGATTTGTTAAAACCTGTATTCTAATTAAAGCGTCGACATGGGCCATTTGTGAGCCAGAGCGATGTAAAATGATGTAATCATAATATTGTAAATTCAGGGCCCAACGCGCGATTCGTGTGTTTAGATCTTTCTTACTCATAGTTTTTGTAAATGCATTACAATCAGTAACTATTTTGAAAGGCATTCCTAAAATGTACACTTTAAATTTTCTCAGAGCTTCTATGATTGCTAAAACTTCGAGTTCGTAGCTAGTATATTTTCTCTCCGTTCTGGACGTTTTTCTAGACATGTAATATATAGGATGTAAGGAATTATCATCGGGGATCTTTGTAAGAAAACAGCAGCAAGTCCGTCGATTGATGCATCAGTATGTATTTCAGTTTCACAATTTTGTCGATATATACCTAAGACAGGTTTCTGACAGAGCAAACGTTTTAACTCGTCAAAGGAAGCTTTTTGTTTTACATCAAAATTAAAAGGAGTATCTTTACGTAAAAGATCACTAAGTGGCTTAGCAATTACAGAATAAGCAGGGATAAATTTACGGAAATATCCAGTGAGACCTAAAAAGCGTTGAACTTCTTTAGTTGTTTTTGGTTCGGGGTAATGGACCACTAATTCAGTTTTAGAAGGGGAAGGAAAAAGTTTATTATTTTCAATAATATGGCCTAAAAATTCAATTTTCCTATGCAGAAATTGACATTTATCAAAATTTATTTCCAATCCGTAATCACTGGACTAGAGTCTATCAATAGCCTCAGATTCATTTTTAGCAAGGATAACTATATCATCCATGTAAGGGAGAACAATTCCTTGAACAACTAAATCACGAAAAACTGTATTGATAAAACGTTGAAACGTTGAAGGGCATGTAGAGTCCGAAAGACATTTTAAGGAACTGAAATTGACAAGGAGGTATACAAAGGAGGTATATGGGCGACTCTGCTTGTTAACAGGCACATGGAAAAAACCATTACGTAAATCAATGGTACTGAAAACTTTAGTATCCTGAAGTTTATCTAAAATATCCTCAATGTGGGGCTGAGGATAGAGATTATTAACTAACACACGATTTAATTTTCGAAAATCAATGCACACTCGTGGACTGCCGTCTTTTTTGCGGACTAGGACTTGGCTAGCATAAGCAGATGAACATCGTTCAATAATACCCTTTTGTGTCCATTCATCTATTTGTTTATCTACTATATCACATTCAGTATAAGGTAACCGTCTTGGAGAATGATATATTGGCTTGTCGTCCGTCACGGTAATGCTTAACTCAATATCCGTTTTAATTTTATTCGGTCTATAAGATACAAGTAATGCCTCAACATCATTACGAGTTTGTTTTGGAATTTCAGGGCCAATATCAAATTTAGGAATGTCGTCAGTAATTGCGAAAACAAATGGTTGTGGAGAAGCGTCAGATACTTCGATTTGTGGCTTAGAAAACATAACACTATCAGGTGTTATAGTCAAATTAGCTTGTGTTTAATTAGATTACAACCAATAATAATATCAAAGTTCATTAAAAGGTTGGGGACAACATTAATTTTAACAGGAAAGTCTTGGTTGCCAATTGAAACAGTTGAGTTGAATGAACCAATTACATGAGTTTTTGAAAGGCCAAAACCAGTTAGTATATTACCACTATTTATTAAAGAAGGGGAACCTAATTGATTCCATGCACTTTCTTTCATTAAGGTTACTTGACTTCCGGTATCAACTAAAGATAATATTTTTTTAGATAAAATTTTAACTTCTTTACACATAGTAGTTAATGGGGTAATTTCATCAACATTATTAGAAGAAGGGATATTTTTTTGAGGACAAGCATCAGATTTATGGCCAAAATTTTCGCATAATATACACTTTGGACCACGATGTTTATCTGGGCAAAATTTAGAAATATCACCGGATCCCGAACAATTAAAACAAGTTACGTGATTCCTCTATCTCTAAAATTTTTATTCTCAAATTTTCAAATAGACTTTGGTGCATTAAATTTTGGATATCTATCATATCGATGGTTATGAAATGTACTTTCCACATCACGGCGTTGGCTACTTAAGTTTTTATTAAGCGACGTATCATAAGAAGAGCGATTTTTGCTTTTATTTTGAAATATCTTGTCATATAAATTCCTAATTTTTCTTTAAATTCCTGAATTGTTGTACATCCATATAATATTAACTTATTTGAAGGAGAATCGGGGATTCCATTAATACAATATTCCATAATGGACTAAATTTATGTGACGTCACGATCACGTGATTCCGTCAACCGATGAATATGGCGTCGTTTGTTTACTATTGCGTACGATTATTTGTTCTTAAAGATTTACATTTTACTTTCTAAAATGTCTTATTTTGCTGAAATGGTTGCTCGATCAATTATAGAAAGAATAATTAGAAAGAAAAAATCATTTTATAATATCATTATAACAAATCAAAGTGCTTTGATAGCATTGTGAAGCGTGAGGATTATATAGCATCTTCCCAGTGTTTATGTGTTTGACCATTCTTTGAATAATGTTTTCAACACCGTAAGACAAATGAAACTTCTTCAAAAGGATTTTGGATAGATGTAGACTTACAATATTTAAAAAAGCAAATATTTGTTTATTTTACATCAAGTTATATTGAGAACATATTATGTTTAGTTAACTTAAATTTATTTATGTTACACATCTCAGAATAGTTAACAGAGGTACTTCCGCATTTAATTATTTAAAAACTTAGAACACAAGAATCTGATATGTAACCATACATATATCAAAAGAAGTATATATATTATAAAATTTATTTTACTTAGTAATTTTACAATATTACAGGGAAAAAGAAAAAAATAAAGAAATGGAAAAATATCTTACTTTATTACAGCTCTGTTAACGTTTATACTAGTTGTTGAAATAAGAACCACTTTCAAACATTAGAAATCAAAATTATCCTTTACCATTTGTAAAATTACACAAAAAAAAATTGTGCTACATTTTAAAAATCTTTATTCGCTGTACTACTTAAGGTAAAAATATATGATTTATCGAGAATTGAATTCCAAATATGGTAATAAATTAAGGCATTAAAATTTTTAAATTAGAATGTGTATATAGTAGAATATAAATTTGTGTCCATATATTAAATATAAAAGTCCTGCTCACACACACCTACACACTCCTACATGACCAAAATAAGAAGTCATTTTTGAATTCATAATTCTTTTAGAAAAAATAAAATTGTAATATATTTGCGTAGTTTCAGCACATATGTTTTTCAGAATTTGACTGTATGGTATAAAACTGTCTCACACATATACAATTTTTTTTACTACATATGTATAACAAATATGCATTTATTGGTATTTGCGCAATTTGTAGATTTATCATTATAGAGATTAGATTTATTTTATACTTTTGCAAAAATAAGTCTCATGATATATGTCCTGATTAAATTTGTTGCATTGAGTTTGTTGCAAATATTGACCTAAGAAGAGTACTTTGATCAATTTTATGATATTTAACGAAGAGAATTACAGAGAATCTTTTTTCAAAATTATTGTTAAAAGGTTAATTGGTCAAAATCACTGATGTTTTTGTGTGACATATGTTTCGAAGATAAATTTTGGGATCTTGTGTATTATAATGATCAATTTCATTTTTTAAAAGTATAATTATATATAAAAGGACACTTTAGATACATATTAGTGATAACAAAATAAAATGCCAATACATTTCTCCAAGTAAGTTTTAAGTTTGCATGAAATGGAACTCAAGTGTTTTACACTAAACATAAATATCTGGTCAAGAGACATAACTAGTAGAAATTGTGAATGGAAATCTTATGCAACTATTTATTTCCATATTGTATTAAATTGTTTCTATCTTATTTGAAATGCATTGTGTTTAATGTCTCCATTGGTAAGCCATGCTATTATAAAATTTATAATTCATGAAGTTGTAAAAAAAATTCAATTTTCATCACAGGAGACATATATATAAATCATATACTCGCATCTTTAATTACCTTCACATGCATAATACTGAGTTTTCAGGAATTAAACTATTTTAAGGATTTGTGCAAAAAGGAAAATAGTTAAATCATGGATAAACAAATACTTACTTTCTTAAGTAGCCACTGAGATTTCAAAAAAAAAGATGGAAAAAAAAACATTTTTACCAAAAGATATTTCTCTTCATTTATCTAAAACTTTCATATTAACTAATGTTCTATGTACACAGGCTTCAAGAAATAAACTTTTTTGCAAGTTTGATATGTACTTCAAAAAAATAAGACAATAACATATCAAATTAAATGTAATCATTTCTAAAAATTGTTCCCCCTTTTGTAATGGTTTCATTCCCCTTAAAAATATTGTATTTTAATTTAAAGAAAGAAATGACATTAAATTTTAACAGCAAAGAATAATTGTAAATAATTTAGAAATCGATAATTTGTGTGTGGAAGGTAAAAATCAAAGAAACATTTCTTTAATTTTTTAAACATTCCTCCCACAAATTATCATCAAATTGAAAAAATTCAGAATAAATATTTTCTCCTGACTTTGAATTATTAATTAAAATTACAAACATACATTTTTATATTATTCACACCTAACTGACACTGTTATATAATAGTAGGTGTGAGCTCTTTTTAAAGAAATGATATCAATGTTATTCGATAATCATACAATTTTAAAAAAGTAGTTTTAATTCTATACTGTCAACCATTCCTTCGCAAAACTATATAATAAATAACTACTAAATTAATTAAGAACTAAAATAACTAAGAGTCATACCTAAGTGTACCATGAACTATAAATAAATGCTAGGATCCAACCGAACTAGATAAAATAATATGCCAGCTAACACTAGTCGGAAGTAGACAATTACCTAATTAGATAAATAAATTAGAATAAAACAAAAATTATATAAAAAGTTGTTAAGATTATTTCTTAACAAATATATATACTAGAATAATGCAAAAAATACAATGATATCATTTGTTTTTAATTAGATAAAATTAAGATACAAGAACGACGTCAACAAACGTATAGGGAAATCAATGCTATGAAAACGCACATGCTGTTTATTGACGTTGGAATCACGTGATTACTGACTGGCGTCAGTCTGTCCATGAAGTTACTCCATTGAAGTTTCGTCGATAAATCCTTGACCTCGATTCGCTAATTCCCGAATAGCGACTAAATATTGGAATACCGTTTCATTAGGCCGCATTTTTCTATTTTGTAATTCTCTATGCAATTGTGAGCTTGATTTATTTTTCCCCCAAATTCCTGAATAATTAGTGTTTTTATAAAACTGTAAGAGTTTATACCACACTGAGATTGAATAAATAATTTTGCAGTTCCTGTCAAAAGCCGTTTTACAAAAATAATTTTTTGTTGTTCGGTTATTGGGCAAAACGTTAAATTTTCTTCCACATCAGAAAAAAAATGTTCGATTGCGTATGAGTCATCTGCACTGAAATTACGAAGAGTTTGAAGTAAATCTTTAACAAAAAGCCACGATAAATCGTTTTTCGAAATAGAGGGAACGGCTGACTCATCAATTGGGCTAAAGGCGTCAGCCGATTTCCTGTCTGTAGAAAGTGGGGGAAAGCAAAGGAATTTTCTGCATCCCGCGGGGGGCATTCTTCTACACCTCGTGTATTTAATTTATTTTGAAAAGCGGATAAATCAGCTAGTGAAAGCAAAATATTACAAAGTTCTTCGGCAGTTCCATTTGTTTCTAGTTGTAAAAAATTAGCTAAACAGATTAAATCGGGTAGGTTTAATTTTTTTTAAATAACGGTGGAGTAGTCCTTAATATCAAAATCTGGTGCGAAACCCGTAAATTTTCGCAATTGTTCTCTAGAGGTCCTACTGAATGGGTGATCGTTAAAAATAACAGAATACAATAATTTTACATTTTGAGTATTGCCAAATTTCAATGCTTGCGCAATAAGTGGGATATCATTCAGTGTTAAATAAGACATAATAAAACACTTAAATTGAACCAAAATACGTAACATATACAAATATTTGCAGATCACTTACAAAGATATATGAGTAAAATATTTCAACATAGAAAAAAATAAATACGCTATGAAAGGATAAAAGTCGAGAATAAAATGTCACGAGTAGCAGTTGTACAAAATTAAAAAATATCGCATCACAGTCATTAGCAGTTTCAAAGTATATTTTCACAATCACTGAGAGTTTGTAAAAAAAAAATAATGGAAATAAAAGCTCACAGTAAACCTTTATACACGACGTCTTGCTTTTTTTGAATATTACTTTCATTAATGTATAATAGTGTTGAAGAAAATCTTGATTTCGGCAAAATTATCGAATAAATATCTTCACAATCGAAAATTTTCACAAAACACTTGAAATTGAATGAAAGCGTCAATTCACAAAAACGATTTGAAGAATAAATGCACTTGAAATGGAAGAAAATCGTCAAACACACATTGAAGAACACATTGAACACATTGACACATCGTCCTTTTACTTCGGTTTTCTAGGGGATTTTAAGTTAAGGGAAAGGTCGAGACACCATATAGAGAGTTAAAACGGCCAGATTGAGTTAATACAATTATTAAGGGGAATTATTTACAAGGGAGGGCTAAAAGTTAGTAAAAAGTAATCGAAACATCATTAGATCGTTGGATTCCACGAGGCGTTTCGTTCCTGCACCCTCGTCATCGTCTCCTCGCCGTCATCTCTCAGTCGTCTCCCACGCAATCGTTCTATTCGAGTCTGGTTTACTTGTTATCCTCAAACCGCCTTGTCAGCTAGGTGGCGCTCTCTTGGCATTAGGTCATTAAGGAATATAGGAGGGATACAATATGTGCACATCCATTCCTACATATATATATATATTACACATATATATATTATACATATATATATATATATATTATACATATATATATATTATTTATATTTATATATATATATATATATATATATATATATATATATATATATATATATATATATATATATATATATTATACATATATATATATTATTTATATATATATATATATATATATATATATATTATACATATATTGGAAAGTACAAAAGCTATGAAACATCTGAAAGAAAAAAAAATGTTCATTTGATCTTCGTACGGAGAAATGGAACAATGCATCTAAAAGTAAGCAGGCACCTTAAGGAAAGGTATCAGTACGGGATATGTCCACCGTGGAGTGTTATGCAACAGTCCACACGTCGTACCATACTTTGCACATTATCCAGCAGCTGTTGAAACAATTTAAACCCATTCCTCTGTGAGTGCACGGATGAGGATGTTCTTGTTTGTCGGAGGATAGTTTCGACCAGCAACTTGCCTCCCCAAAGCATCCCACACATTTTCAATGGGGTTTAGATCTGGAGAACGCGCTGGCCATACGAGACGTTGAATACCCTCGCTGTCTAGACAATCCTGAACAGCGAGTGTTCGATGACATGTTGCGTTGTCGTCCATAAAAACAAATTTATCACCGACAGCACCACGGAAAAGACGAACATGAGGAAGTAGAACTTCATCAACGTATCATTGGCCCGTCATAGTCCCATTCGCAACCACATGTAGGCGCGTGCGGCCATTGATGATGATGCCGGCCCACACCATGATACTGCATGTCGGATATCGGTCTTTTTCCTGGATATTTTCTGGACGATAAGCAGTACCACTCTCGCGCCAGATCATTTGGCGTCTACAATCCGATGACAGACTGAACCTACTCTGATCTGAGAATAGTACGCATTCCCAGTCCTGTTCAGTCCAATTGTCATGCTCACGACACCATTGCAAACGGGCAGTATGGTGCTGTCTGGTCAATGGGACACACACAACAGGTCTGCGTGCGTATAGTCCTCCTCTCCTCAAACGTCTGGCAACAGTTTTTCGGGAGATCTGCTTTCTTGAGGCAGCAAGAAACTGATTTGCCACCTGCTGCTGAGCTGTGGTGCGCCTGTTCCTTTTTGCTGATAGGACGATATATATGTCTTCTGCAGGCGTCGTACTTCTAACACGACCTCCTTCGTGCCGTCTACTACACATTCCAGTAGTTTTAAATGACTTCCACAGCCGTGAAACAACGCTGTGAGCGATGTCGAACTCCCTGGCAACATCTGTTATTTTTCGCCCTTCTTCGATCTTTCCAACAATTCGGCCACGCATAAATTCATCTTTGTGATGTCGGGAAGACATACCAAAAAAAATTTTAAGCTCGTCTATTAAATCTTTCCTGTAAAACTTTGACATGAAACAACAACTGTCCACACGTGTCAAAATTTTTAAAGCTCTTATGAATGCTATCACGTGATGAACAGACGTGGAAAAAAAATTGCATACTCATACTTCTTACTAATATCCTGCACTTATTCTAATTTTCCACATTTTGCTTCCTTTCATTTTGTGGTTGCTAGGGATGATAGTGTTATCCGTCCTTAGCAATTGTCCAGCAGTGTATATATATATATATATATGTATGTATAATATATATATATATATATATGTATAATATATGTATATGTATAATATATATATATATATATTATACATATATATATATTATATATATTATATATATATTATACATATATATATATATATATATATATACATATATATATATTATACATATATATATACATTATACATATATACACATATATACATTATACATATATATATATTATACATATATATATACATTATACATATATACACATATATACATATATATATTATACATATATGTATATATATACACATATATACACATATATATATTATACATATATATATATATGTATATATATATATACATATATGTATATACACTCTGTCGCAAAAATATATGCACCCAGAAGAAATCAAGCTACAATCACGAAACTCGGCATGAATGTAGTCTGGTAAGAGATATGCAAATGATTAAAATTTCGAAGCCAATGAGACAAGGCTAAGTGTGCTATGCGCATATTAGTAAACTGGGAGAGTTTAAAAGCATGAGTACGAGCGCCGTACGGCTATCCAAACGAATCTGATGACTTTGATAGACGATATTGAGACTTAGGATGCCTCTAAGACGTAACCGGCGGCAGTATAGCAGCTGACGGATTTGATAGGGGCTATTATAGGCCTCAGAGAAGCAGGTTGGTCGAATAGACGTATCGGCCGCCACCTCGGTCGGAGCGATATGGTAGTTGCTCGGTGTTGGCAACAGTGGATCACAGAAGGTAGAGTGTACCGTCGCGGAGGGTCAGGACGTCCCAGGAACACAAATGATCGCGAGGATCGTGCAATCAGAAGAGTGGCCACTTCGGCACCAACAACGTCGCTAGCATCGATTCAACGCCACTACCTCCTTCCAGACATCCAGTGCCATCAAGAGAAACCATAAGGAGACGACTGACCGAAGTTGGCTTGAGGAGCCGACGTCCGCTAAGACGCTTACCACTGACCCCACATCATAGGCAGTGTCGACTGGATTTTTGCCGACCTCGGGCAACTTGGAGTGTGACAGACTGGAGACGTGTCATCTTCAGTGATGAATCCCGATTCAGTCTCAGTGCTGATGACCACCGCACACGTGTCTGGAGGCGCACCGGCCAGCGGTCCGATCCGGCATTTATTGTCGAGCGGCATACAGCAATTTTACAAGGTGTGACAGTGTGGGGAGCAATTTCTTGGGACACACGATCATCTTTAGTGGTCCTTCAAGGCACTTTGACAGCTCGCAGATACGTGGACGATATTTTAACGCCGATTGTGCTACCCATGCTATCAAGTCGCCCAGGTGCCATTTATCAACAGGATAATGCTCGTCCACATACTGCGCGACTCTCCCAACAATGTCTTCAAGGATATGACGTCCCATGGCCTGCCAGGTCACCAGATCTTTCGCCAATAGAGCATGTCTGCGACGCGCTGGGAAGGCAACTGCAGCCGTCCCGAGATACAGGAGAATTAACTGCGCAGATGGAAAGACTATGGCAGGATCTTCCACAGGGGGTCATAAGTGATTTAATTGAATCGATGCCACGCCGAATTTCGGCTTGTATAGCTGCCAGAGGTGGCTTTACTACTTACTGATTTTTAACCTTTTGCAAGCTGTAACCGCTTAATAAAATGATATTTTGTTCTGAATTTTTAATCATTTGTTTATTTTCATATACACTACATGCATACCAAATTTCGTGAATGTAGCTCAATTTCTTCTGGGTGCATATATTTTTTTGCGACAGAGTGTATATACATATATATATTATACATTATATATATAAAGAAAAGCTATGTTGTGTTTCTTTTGTAAGAGTATTTTCATCTATTGTTTCGTTATCTTCAGAAAAATTTCCGTCATTATAAATCAATCTTCCACTAAGCCCATTTTAAAAAGCGTTGTTTGCTACTTAACTGCCACAGTGTGTTTAAAAATGATTGTTAAACATGTGTTTATGGATTTTTATTGCCCCCATTAGCCGGGTCTAGAGGCGTGGTTATGTGCAGGCGTCGTCTTGGACACCGGATCATCAGACATTGTTATAAAAATAGTTAATTTTGTGTCTGAATCATCAATTAATGATAATTTAAAGATTATAAGCCAAAGGAGCGATTTAAACTATCGTAAGCGTATGAGACTATCGATGCTTTTCATCCGATACTTGACTTCTCCCTCCTAGGTTCCGATTCACAACTTGTGACTTTCTTCGCCGTTTCCGAAATGCAATTCTTTCAACTCATTTGAATGATATCGTTAGAACTAACTCTGACACACCCATTGACAAGGTTTAAACAGCATAAAATTCAGTTCTCTCTAGGGAAGGCGGTTTTAAACTCGAACCACAGTTAAAGAAGTATTTCCCCAAGAGATTTAATAGAAAGATATCGGATGGAACCCGTTGCATACTTGATCGCGGGACACAATACCATGAGTTTCACATTTTATGATTTATACTAAACTAGACCCGGTTTTTTTCTCAAGGAGTGAAATATTGATGCATTCAATTTTCGTTACAAAATTAATATCAGAAAGGCCTCTCTCTGCTTCTTAAAAATGTCCATTCTCACCAACTTTGGATACGTAGAATGTTTCATGGATTATGCGGATGGAATGTGAAAACGCTGAATTTAGACGCAAGTACGAAATTGCACGGCTCTCAGAATATTCCATCAACCAATAATAGTACAAATAAAAGGTGAAAAGAAAACCTAAGCATCGAACTATGCATTCTGAGTGATTATCATGTGGATGGACTGAAGCTCTTGACATTGGAGCTGAAAAGTAGTTGTGCACTGCGTTATGGATAAGGAACTAAACAAATTTCTTTTTGTTGACACATCGGCAAAATATTTTTTGGAAAAATATTAAAATGCTCAGCTTTTTTAAAGAAACTAATATTTCATCTTCATCCACAGAAAGGGTTAAAATAAAACCAGTGTAAATATAGTCTGTAAATCTGAATGTTTAAAGAGCAGCAACAAATACGAAGCTCTGTATTGACAAAAACTTCTTTTTACACCTTGTTTTTACATTTTGAAAATACGAAAAATTGCACATTACCTGATCCGTACAGAATTAGGTTACCATATTGAGCGTGTTTATGTGTTTCTTATTTTGTATGAATATATTTGTAAAAATTACATATAGGCAAATATTTTATGCAGGAAATAAAAGTTTAGGATGCAAGTTCTATTTTCTCTTTGTTGAAATATGTTAGCTACAACGTGATAGGTAAACACATTTATTCTTTGTAAAGATGAAAATATTACTTCGACATTTCTTGTTATTTTCTTTTTTGTAACACTTTTCGCATTATACAGCGTCATATACAGGGTGTTGCCGAATTCGACTAACAAATTAAGAGGAGTGGTAGTACGTAGTATAGGGGTGAAAATCAACATAGGTCACAAACTACGTTCCGTCGGAGTAATTCACAAAAACAGTTATAAAGTGTGAAATGAAAAGAAGCAGTGAGAGGTAAGAAATACATTTATTAGACGTAAAGCAAGCTTACAATGCAACAAAAGGTCCCAAGCTTCCAATCCAACTCCTGGGATATGTGGCATGGAGGCCGTTACGTGTACATGCTACGCCCTCTTGTAACAACTTGCTCTCCACTTTTGTTCTCAACAGACAATTGGGAAATTTGCATACGTCCGGTTTTCTTCAACCCCACCACGGCACCCAAAATTTTTGCATTTCTTTGGCCCTCGTCTGGCACGTCGCCCTCCTGACGGCCACTATTAACGCGATTTTTGCACCGATTAAACGTGGTTCGGGCCCCATGTTCTACGGTAATTTATGTTCTCTTGCCGCTTACTATCATTCCTCTGAATGAATTGGTCGAATTCAACAGCAATCCGTATATTCATATCAGCAATTTTAGGAAAATATTATTTTTACACGGAATCCCACTTCCCATGCAACTTTTCGTCTCCAAATAAAGTAGGTGCCATGTATATCATTAGATCGAGCTACAGGTGACTGTGAAAGTGTCCATTTAAAAAAGCACCTTGTATACATTTGCTAGTTTCTCTTTTAATTGTGTTAACTTTTAAATGCAGCTTAGCATTATCTTGGAAAAAGACGAATAATCTAATATGTGTTATAGAGAAAACAAAATGAAATAAAATGTGTTATTCTATGCATCGGATAATGATATTAAATATATTTACAAATCATGCTGGGGACTTCTTCAGTGCGGGAACACAAAACTGAGAAAATTCGTACTTTTTTTATCTCTCTCTCTCTCTCTCTCTCTCTGTCTCACACACACACAAGCAAAGATGTAACTAAAAATAAAAACAATTACAGTAGAAAAAAATACATTACCCCATTCAACATTAGGGGGGGGAGAGATTTTTATGACAGATTTATTCATATTCAATTCAAAGATTTATGTACTAAAAACGACGTGTGAACATTTTAAATTTTGAGTCCAAGTATTCCATCATAGATGCCATCATGTATTGATCTGTGCAACAAAGGACAGAGAGGAATGAGACGCTCGGAAGAAACTTCTGAAACACATGACTAAGAAGCACAAAATAATAGCTACTTCTGCTTCTTGGACTTCCTGAAAGAACGAAAATCGTTGATCATCAGCGGTTTCGATCTTAAAACGGAATAGTTCATTTTTCATTTTCTTTCCCAACTGCATAGCTCAGAATCAAGAAATCTTTATGATTTGTATTATCTAAATAGTGTAAATCTATGTCGAGACTTATTCTTTGAATTTTTTTTGCAATTTTTGACTCTATCAATTGAGGGATATGATTAGCAATTTCCGGAAGTATAACTTTTAAGTGCTAAACATTTAATGCTATCAGAATTAAGGATTTGTGGAAAATTCAAAACTATCTGATAACAGATCATTTAAGTCTACCATCCAAAGACAGTGTGAAAAAGTGTATTAATTTTTGAATTTAATTTCTTATGCCACGGGAAACTTATGCTTAGGGGAAAATTTCCGTTACCAATTACGGTTACGTGATGACCGTAAGGTAGAAATGAATGAAGTTCCGAATTTTTTTCCCTCGCGTTTTAAAAAACGCCATTTAATTCATACTATTTATCTAAGACAAAAAATAATTACAGAATCGAAAAGATAAATTTTTTCGCCATTATGTGGTATATTTTTTTTTACAAAACAATGATATTTTCTATTTTTTAGGATATTTTTTAAAATGAGTCAAAATTGATACGCTTTTATAAAAATGGTTTCTAAATCATTCCCTTTCATTTTCCTTTCGTGTTAATGAATTGATATTTTATCCTAAACAAGTTCATGCTTTTCTCTTTTAGAATCAGACATTAAAAAAAATACTGAAGTATTTTTCTTTTGCAATTTTTCAAAACATACACAAAATTTAATTAAATATTTAATAACTTCCTTATTTGTAAAAAAATCTAACGAAACTTTTTTTCCATATGTAGAATAGCATTATACAGAGTGTTTTTTTTTCAGTTATAGAAGTTTAAAAGTTGGCATTACTTTCCAAGATAACGACCATTTTAACAGCTGTCAAGGGATTTATTCTCAGTTTGGTTTGGCAATTCATCATGAATAGACTCGCACCTGAACAACGCGTTCAAATTGTGCAATTTTATTTCGAAAATAATGGTCGCGCGCGATTTTCATAAGTGAATTTTGTTTATCGATGAAGCGCACTTCTGGTTGAATGGCTATGTCAACTATGTGATGGCTATGTGAATGGCTATGTGAAGCTAATCCACAAGTGTATGTCGAAACAACGTTACATCCAGAAAAACTGACTGTTTGGTGCGCTTTATGGGCTGGTGGAATCCTTCTTCAAAAACGATTTAGGCCACAGCGTTACAGTCAATGGTGATCGGTATAGAGCCATGATTACTAACTTTTTCATTCCTGAATTTAACAATCATGATGTCCAGGAGCTGTGGTTCCAACAAGACGGCGCAACATGTCACACAGCTCATGCCCCAATCGATTTATTGAAAGACACGTTTGGTGACCGCCTAATTTCACGTTTTGGACACCTGTGAATTGGCCTCCATGATCTTGTGATTTAACACTGCTAGACTATTTTTTGTGGGGCTATGTAAAGTCATTGGTCTATGCGGATACGCCACAAACGCTTGACCATTTGGAAGACAACATTCGGCGTGTTATTTCCGATATACGGCCACAAATGTTGGAAAAAGTCATCGAAAATTGGACGTCCAGATTGGACTACATCCGAGCCAGCCGTGGCAGTCCTATGCCAGAAATCCTATTTAAAATGTAATGCCACAAGATTATCTTTCGAATAAAAAAAATTCATGTCAATCGAATAATACATCGTTGTTTTATTGCAGTTTAAAGTTCTATAGCTCTCAAAAATACCCTTTACATAATCTGTTCAAATATTGAAAATGATTGAAAATTACGGCTTTTAAAATTTCTTTTTTGTTTTTCGTAAGCCATTTTAAGAGTATGTTTTACTAAAGTATTATTCTTACATTTTTGTTGTTTAAAAATTACCGTTGTTTGTAATGGGTGTGTGAAATATCAAACCATTAACTTTAAAATTATGCTTTCAAAAAAATAAAAACTTTAATTCAAAGCGCAATTTTTTACGAAAAGCGCTAAATTGGCAACCTTCTTTATGTGAGGGAGTCAGTGAATGTTAACGTCGCACTGTGATGAAAATTTATAATCGCTATACGGACAATGATGGATACTGTAATGCATATATGACTTGTGCTTCTACCGGTAAAGCAGCATTATCTATTTCAGGAACGACCTTTCATACAGCTTTAAAATTTTTTTTATCAAGATTACTTCCGTTAAATTCTGAAACTGCACAGCAATACAGAACTCTTTTCAAATACATGAAAGTCATAATCATTGATGAGATAAGTATGATCAGGGCTCAATTATTATTGAAAGTTGATTCCAGATTAAAACAAATAACTAGAAATTTTTAGTCAAATTTTGATGGATTGGATATTATTTTAGTTGGAGATTTACGTCAATTACCACCCGTTGGTTCTACACACATCTATAAGCAACCAAAACAGACCTATGTTGGACCGAATTTATGGCGAAATCTAAAATTTTATGAACTAAATGAAGTCATGCGTCAAACGAATCAACAATTTTCTTCTATACTTACAAAATTTGGAAACGGCGAACAACTGGATAAAATGGAAGTAACTCTGATTGAGTCTCGTTTTTATACTGTGGAAGAAGCTAAAGCAAGATGTCCTCAAGGTACACTATTATTCAACACTAACAATTCCGTCAATGAGTATAATAACAAAATATTGAACGTATATGCGGACAGAATAACTCAACTGCAAAATATGTATATATCGGTGGTACTTCAAAAGAACAAGAAACTTTCGTGCCTCAAAAATTACAAAAGATGTCATTAATTGATACAAATGGATTGCCTTATCAAACAGTTTATGTGAAAAATATTTATTACATGATTACCTACAAATACTGATGTGACAGATGTATTGGAAAATGGTGCAGTTGGAAAGCTAGTTCATGTAGAAGCAAATTATGAAGGATTAGTAAAGACAATATGGCTTGAGTTTCCAGATTTACCTTAAATAGGTGAAAAAATTAAGACGCAAAGCAGCAGGTTACGCGGCAGAAATTAACATCAGTAGAATGGCTGTACCAATCGTACTGATATCTTTCAATATTCCACTCAACAATAACACAACAATATTTGTTAAGCGAATGTACGTTCTGTTGGTGTGTGCATGTACTACAACAATTCATAAATCTCAAGGTAACACATACTCAGAAAATGTTTACGAATACGATCAACGTCACTCTCGATTATTATTATACGTTGCTTTATCACGTGTAACGAGTACTGAAGGATTATATATTAATACAAAAAATAATGATAAATCATTTTACCATTGTCGAAGACGATTGTCATCAACAATTGATTTGCAAGAGGAATTTAAACGACTTTCATCGAACCAACTACAAACTATCAATGAAGAGTTGATTAATTTCATAACGAGCAGACAAGGCTTATCGATTTTTACTTTTAATTGCCAAAGTCTTACAGCTCACGCTGTAGACTTAAAAGATTCAGTAATAAGAAATTCAAATATCTTAGTTTTATCAGAAACTTGGCTGGACAATGAAAGGGATATATCTATTCCTAATTTCAACTGCATTGTGAAGTATAAACGACCAAATACGAGAGCAGGAGGAGTTGCGTTATATCAAAATTCTAGCAATGTTGTTAACATTATAACTCCATTTATGGATTGTTCTGTCAGTCAATCCGATGGTACCATACAATCTTCAGTGGAGGATTTGTGCTTGGCTGAATGCGTAATAGATAATGGAGAAAAAATTATAATTGTAGCAGTATATATTACTCCGAACAAAAAGTTGGATGACATTATCGAGTTCCTTCATCGATCATTATTACCATACACATCAAGAGGTTCTACTTTGCTTAATAAAAATTATGACAAAATAACTATGCTTTTAAGTGGAGATTTTAATGTTAATTTTGCTTTAGACAAATATCTACAATTGATTGAATTTTTAAAAGACAATTTCACTTTATCTCGACAAAATAACATAATAATATCAACGACAGAATCAAATACTACTATTGATGCAGTCTTTTCGAGATACTTGCGATATTGATTGCAAAACCTACAGTTCTTACTTTAGTTGCCTCAAGCCTTTGATAACAAAGTATGTACTGAAACACCCATAAGCATAATGGTAATAGACTAATAATGATGATACTTTTCTCTAAATACATACATTAATTATTTTTTTTTTTTAGTAATTTGTATTGGAAATGAGAGAAAATTTTGTTTATACTTATACCTTTTCCATCCTAATTATTTTTTAAATACAGTTTGAAATAATTATTATAATAATAAATTTGTTTATTATATGTAAGATTTCCTTAAAATAAAACTTAATTATACAATTCAATACATACAAACCAAAGAAGTTAACTTCTAACGCGTGTTCACACTGATACACGCACACATGTTTTTTAAGATTGTAAGACCTACAAATAAATCCCTAGAATAGACATATTGAGAAATCTGAGGGAAAATGTTAATAAACTTTGAAAGTAGAATTCCTGTAGGGCAGCGTTTCTAAAACTGTGGGGCACCTCCCCCTTGGGGGCGTGATAACCCAAAGGGGGAGGCGGCGCGAGTATGTCGAAAATAAAAGATTTAAAAAATTACAAATTTACTGAAAGGAAACAAAACAAAATATATTCTGACATAATAAAAAATAAAATATAACTGATATAATATACTTATAAATCTACCAGTACTGCACAATGTATTTGATAACTAATCTCTCTTCTCTCTCTTATTACTAAGCTAAGAACAAGTTTAATAATTACTAGTGACTCTCATGGGGTTGTCATACACAAAATTATGTACAAAATTTAACATTTATCTTGATAATTTGTACGGTTCATGATTAAAATTGTATTGTAGCTTTATCACAAAGTGCATTACTGTTGCATTCAATTCATTGTTGTTGAATGGTTATTAAACAAAAGGGGACACGATGAAAATTAGGATTGAAAAATGAGTGGAAAGTATCTAAAGTTAGAGAGCACTGCTATAGGGTACAAATAACGTTCGTGGGGTGTGCGTAAATGTTTGTCAATGTCACAGTGTCAACAGGCTAGTGGCAACAGGCAAGGGCTAGTGTCAACAGGCCTCGCAATTCTGAACGACGGGTAAGAGACGATTCCATCCGAGTGAGAACAAAACTATCCCAACTTCCACTCAGCACCAACGTGAAAACTTTGAACCAGGTCAGATTTAAAATGCATCTGCTTTTATACACGGTGAGCTCTCAGTGGCGTCAGGACTCGAGCGGGTGACTCGACAATACCTACTAGAAGTTCGTGACCATGACCACTTAAGTACCACGGCCGTATTTCTTTCACAAATTCAAATAGTTGGTGGGTAGACACATTAACCAATAAATTGTGGAAGAAATTATTTTTATTTGCTTAAGATATTTTCTTAAGGACTAAAATTGGGGATTGGATTTAAATATGTATTTTGTTTTCTAATGGAGCTGAGGATTGGTATTTTTACCATTGCAGACCTTGCGCGTTCCCTGGGAGCTGGTATCTCTTTTTAGTTTGGCACCATATAGGTAGAACACCAATCCCCACAAGTAAGTCCGACGTTAAGTTTCTTCCCTAGAGGGAGGCACCTGAGTTCTGAAGATGCGAAACTGTAGTTTTTCCGAGAACACCGAAGACATTTAAGGGATCTTTAACATACCGCATAATCTTACGATTTGGACGCCGTCAATTTTCTGCATCATGGAAATCCACCGACTAGGGCCGGGATTAAATCCGCAAATGGAATTAAACTCGTACAAGGGCAGCGACAAACCAACTTCGAATGAAATACGCAAACGCAAAAAAAAGGATGAATCCCTTGAACATGAATTAATCATTCAACTATTTTTTTTTATCCCGTCGAATACGGCGTATAACGCGCACTTATACTTTCAAGCTGCAACTTTTAATTTTTAGGTATGTTCGCCGCATATATAACGCGCGCCCTCTTTTTGACGAAGGTACCTGGAACGTGCGTGCGCAATGTTCTCATATTTTGAAGTTATTCATTCGAGGTAATATTCCAAGCTTTAGAAAAAAATAGTATACCTTTATAACTACGAACTCTTAAGTTCATAAGGAATGTCATTCCTTTTAAATAAGCAGTATTTCGATCTATGCAGAAATCGAATTTATTTTCTATGCTTATCTTTTTTAAGGCTTCTATTTCCATAACCGGCAATAAAAATATTTCCATATTTTTTTATTTTCATACCCATACTTTTTTTTCATAAGCCGTACGTTTCAATCTTATATTTTGTGTTGATACGCCGGATTTTACGGTATATGTAAATATTTTTCTAAACTCTATCAATGAACCACTTTGTCAATAGTTATAACTGAGTGTCCCAAGCAGAAGACACGCCCTATAGATACCATTCAGCTTCAGTACAGGCCAAGTGAAGAAAGAACGTTGTCGCTGAGAAAAACCATCCATATTCATTGTCGTTAATGTTCGTTATGATATGTGTTGTCTTTGTGCAACCTCACCTAAAATAATAAATATTTGTTACACTAAAGAAAGAGAATCCTTAGAATCAAATGCCGAATTTACCCCTTTGATTTTAATCTCTAACATGTAACGCTCTAAGTTGATATTTTTTTAGTTTAGACTAAAATGTATTACAAAAGTAATGGACTTCAATGAACACTTGTTACAGAAATGGAAAATTGGATCAATGAAATAAAAAAGAAGTTAAAAAGAGAAATAATATATGTATGTGTGCTAACAAACACAATATTTTCTTGGAAACATATGGTAGCAGTAAAGCTAAGGTGTGTGTGTTCCCGTCTGCTAAACATTTTGAACTAAACTTTACGTTAATTCTAGCAAATATCTACTCTTCTTCCCAAATTTAACATCAGTTTGAATTTAATAATGTACTACAGTACCATAAAAATGTGTATAAATGTCTCTATCTCTCTCATAAGTCCCTTGTAAAAAATTGTTTATAAATATCGGCGAAAAAAGTGAATCCTGAAGCCGTAGTTAACTTCTAAAAAATCTTATTGAACTTTCGAATTTAATACCTTTTTTAGATGCAATTTATTGCATTCAAATCGATGCTATAGTCTTAATTTTATTAAAACAGTTGAAAACCCATAGAGGTTTCATAATACTCTCACAATTCAAAATGGCCGATTGATGGGAATCTTACATAAAAGCTTGGTTCTTGTAAGTAGAAGTTATAAGGACTCTAAAAATATCGATTCCTTTCATTTAAAAAAAAGTAGTTTTCAGATGTCAAGTTATCATGGGTATCTTCTAAGTTTTGTGTTTATAGTAGATTTATAAGTCACCTTTAAATGCTGTCTATTTTCTTTATTCCTATGTTGGATAGTAAATAAAGTATCTTTCACTAATACTTAGGAGGAAAAGGGTTAGAAAGAGCTGTAAAAATATCTGGTTTACGTGATGATCTTGAGATTTACAGATATCTGATTATTTTTTTTATTCAATTAAATTGTTTACTTCATTACAACTTTGACATGAAATTTAAAAATTTTCTATTTCTATGTTCACACACAATGTCGAGTTGCAACACAAATAAATAGGGTTTTTTTTCTCTGCTATAATATGTACTAATTAAAACATAAATGAATCATAATTGCCGCTAAGTATCAAAATTACTGGAGTAAAAATTTTTAACATGTCGAAATTATTCTTCTTTAAGTTTTACTCCAAGAAATATTCACTATCGTAAATAGATGTCTTTTATACAGGATGTTGCCAACCAACAACTTAAGAGGGGTGATAGTTGGCAGCGTGGGGATGACAAATCAACACAGATCATGTGTGAAGGTCACCAAGGACCTCACTTTGAGAACGAGAATAAATAGGAGTCATGTAAGAACCAGAAGCCATTTTTATAAACAACTTTCTTTATTTTTATTTGGTTATCTTATCCAAATAGAATCAAAGACTTATTAACAAATATATCTAACTAGTATTATGAGGATTTAAAGGTAATATCCTTTAAATTAACTTAATTAATGATCCAATTAATTAACAATTAAATAACGATCACGCAGAGATTACCACGATAAGAGATCCCAGAATTATATTTAATAATGTTCCTATTGAACATTTAACTTTAATCTCACTCTTAAAACTTTAATGAGACTTTAATTATAAATCAATAATTACCAACGGAATCTCAACTCTTCTTGAGGTTAAATTATCTCCAACAAGAAATCTTCAATTTAACTTCACTATAACTTTCTGCTTCAATCTCTATCTCCTACTGCTCTAACTTTACTATTCCGTTTGACTTAAATACTTTATCTAATCTGCATAACAAGGAATCCTGTCCGCTTTTTGGAGTTGATTGGAAATAGGTAGGGAATTAAATTTCCCTAAAAAGGACGACTCAGAAGGTTAGTGATAAAGTTCCGTATAGATTTGTCACACATGGGATCATTCAGTAGGTTATAAAAGTAACCTTCGGGCGGACGATGAACCAGACGAGGAGTGGGGCTAAACGAATGCGCGGATTTAGAGCTCCATGGAAAGTGTCAAGAAACGTGCACATGCGCAAATTCCCCACTTCTCCCTGAGTTGATGCAGGGAGTACCAGTCACTGAGCACCAGAACGTGTGGTTCATGCACGATTGTGCACCAGCCCATTTTTCGCTTGCGGGGTGAAACCACCTCCATGCTGAAAATCCCGGTAGGTGAATTTGACATAGTGGACCTGCCTCCACGCTCCTCGGACCTCAATCTTTTTTATTTATTCTTCTACTGCCATCTGCAGTAAAAAGGCTGTCCCGTTGATTGGTGTTTGGGGGTTGGGAAAAAGATCAGTCATAATCAGAACAATTCTAGTTTATTAATCTTTAGCTTAATTTCAACAAACCAGGGTAGAGAATGCACACTCCAATTAAGTATAGGAGCAACTACACGGTAGAAAGGATACTTAATAATTGATAATAATCTACTTAACTTCTGCTTAGAAATCTTTGGTTATCTAAGGTCTGAAGTACAATAATTCCGTTCTCAGCTACTCGATCTCTGGTCGTTATTATTGAATTATAGCTTCTTGACTAGATCGTCAATTACCAATCTTTAATTATTTAGTAGCTAATTGTCGAGCAATCCTCAGCTAACCTTTAACCACTCTCTTCTAACTTCGTGTATCAAAAGGGAATGCTTAAATATCACCCTTCATTTACATAAACCATGTATTCTTCTTCGGGAGAAAGTTTTCAATAGAAGAGCATTTAAAAGAAATATCTTCCCCTTAAAGCAGAGCTTCTCAAACTGGGGTGCGCGCCCCCCTGGGGGGGCGATCATATCGAAAATAAAAGATTTAAAAAATAATTAGTTTACTGGAATGAATTAAAACAAAATACTTTCAGACATAATAAAAAATGCACTTTCGATCTGATATAATTTATAGGCGATATTAAGCCATCAAAAACAAAAGCTTCTTCAATACCTAATTAGCCATCTTTGATCCTATAACCAAATAAAAAAACTTTTATTTGATTTGCTGTCATCCCGTAATGAGAGATTTTTTTTATTACGCTTTTTTTAACCTAACATACTACACTTTCAGAGAAAAAACTGATCCCGGACCCAGAATCGAAAAACTTTAGGAACATAAAAAATCCATCACTGTCATTATTTTTCAAATACTGCACATTATTGCTGTAAACTGTTTGACCTTCTAAGTTATTGGTACAGTTAGTTATGACCCCTATCTTATGTGTTCTCTGTTGCGCTTTTTTTCATGCAAAAGAGTTTTATGATATTTGGAAAACCACGGAGAGCACACACACACACACAAGCACATGAAGGATTACTTGGCCAAGACATATTCTTATAAATATTCTCAATGTATAAAGCATAACGAAAACAGTTTCACACAATTTTTTTAGCAGTAACATACATATTATCATAATGAATATACTTTTTACCCGGAAGTGGTCGCGCGGGACACACAGATTACGAAATCGTTAATTCTGGCAAAACTGTTTATTTAGTACCTAAGAAAAATTGAAAAGTCCTTGAAAGTAGGTAAGTAAACTTTCTCTTAGTTAAATTATTCACTGGAATCATGATTTGTATCGTGTACAATAAAATAATTATAAAAAAAAAAGGATTGGGGTGACTCAATAACCCCGACCGTATTGAGTGCGCGCCTGCTTCCGGGTTAAAATATGTTGAAGTCGTTTCGCTTTAAATATTAAAAATAATACAATTATTATTCATCGATATTTTATATTATTGATCATTATTTAATATCAGTGGCGCACACAAGGGGGGGTCCGGACCCCCCCAAAGCCCTTGATTTTTTTCCGATTGATTATAATTTTAAGTTTATAGTACGCAAAATTTAAGTATTTGTTATTAATGATTAATTTTATTAATTAATGCTAATTATTTATTCAAGAATTTGTTTTTTACTGTGTTTTGTTCCCGAAAATCGACAAAATCGAAAGGAACCTGATACAAGATTGGTGAACTTTCGACCCCGGACCCTCACCCCTTGAAATATTCCTGTGTGCGCTACTGTTTAACATCAATTATAAATGCTAATTCTGTGAGGCTTAAAATTACAATTCGCTTAAAACTAATTATAATTTGAGCAACGATTTAAAAAAAATCATTTTACGTTTTTTTAAACATTGTCGAGCACTTGGCTTTGCTTCCCTTACAATTCAGCTATTATATCAATAATGTTTTATTTTCTTATAAATGAACTCGTGCACCGACTTCAGCCGGTATACTTTTAATGTATCAGTGCTGCACAGAATATTTTATAACTAATTAATTAATACTAAATTAAGAACAATTTAAATAAGTATTAATGACATTCATGAGCTTGTCTTGGAAAGCAAAGTTTTTATAAGGAATGCTTATTATTAGAAATTGACCCTCTGAGTTATTTTTCTATATTTAGCAGATATCTATATTTTGTCTTCTAAGCAGCTACCACATTTTCAATATGTTCAATTTAAAAATTAGAGAAGGGAAAAATAACAATAATTATCCTATTATTTTATTTATTTATTTATTTTGCTTAAAAGTAGTATACAAATTTTTTTTAATACTTATGTTACTAATTTTTATGGTTTATAATTAAGATCGCCTATTGTAACTTTAGCGTCAAAGTGCATTATTATTGCATTCAGTACATTATTAATGTATAAGGGGGCGCCAGTATTGAAAGTTTGAGAAGCACTGCCTTAAAGTATTAGTAAAGGATCGCTCCCCTGAAATCGCTTGTGTATGAGACGCGAGTGGAGGATCTCACTGCATGGTTTCTCCTCGCTTCGGCTCCCATCACCGAACTCTTGTTTGAACGGGTCCCACAGTCATTCGTCCGTGGCTATTGGCTGTGGAGTGACTTACTCTGCCGCAACATTGAACAATTCCCGAGACAATCAATTGTCATTGCATTTTTGACATTGAGCTGTGATACCTCATTCGAATTGTAAACATGTTTTACGTCTAACTATTTATGTCTGTAAACATGTTTTACGTTTTATTATTTACCTTACCGTTTTCATTTCAATTAACATCACACCCTTCAGAACTGTTTTTGCAAACTATTCCGACCCAACGTAGTGTGTGACCTGATGTTCTATGGTGACTTGTCGTCCCCATGCTGCCTTCTAACACCCTTCTGAATGTGTCGGTCGAATTCGAAAAAACACATGTATAATATACAATCGAACCTCTATATAACGAACCTCTATATTGCGAATTTTTCTATATAGCGAACTTTTTCTTCTGTGGTTTAATATTTGTTCTAATTTTTAAAGTATTTTTTAACATTTGAAATTATTATCTTTTTAACACATTTTATGGGGGTCATAAATCTTGAACTGGTTTTATTAGATCCTAACTCACCGAGAGCAATAGAGTTCTTGACGTTTCATCCAAGAAGTGCAACCTTTAACCCCCATTGCCCAGTTCCCTAGAAACATCTTCGATATCTTCTTTCACCCTCAGTGGAGTTGTCCCGTGTCCCAGTTATAAAAGAATGTATGTTTAATGTTACGTGTATGCTTTAAAATTATAAAATGTTCTTAAAATCCATTATTTTTAGTATAAAATTATTTTTTTAATATTGAAGATGCAGTGAATTCTTCGACATTCTTTTTTCTTGTTTTCCTTGCAGTTTCTCGTTCTTTTTTGTTGAGTATGCTACATAAAATCAACGTATATTAACTTTTAAAAAAGGTGTGAATAATTTTTTTTAAATACATAGTGTTTATGAATTTAAAATTTGTTTTATGTTGGTTATAAAGTATATAAAAAGATAAATCTCTATATAACGAACATTTTCCGGAATTTAGCGATTTCGTTTAGTAGAGGACCGACTGTACTGTATTTGCGACGATAGCCTTGTGATTACGGTCACGAACTCTTGCCCGGGTGTCATGCGTTCGAGTCTTGGTGTCGCTGAATACTCACCGCATAGAGGGGCTAACGCACATTAGTTCTATCGCGAAGGAAATTCCACCCGTTGGAGTCCTTTGATAATTTGGAGAGAAGGAGTGCCAGCTGAGGTGTCATCATTGTCGCTTGATCATGGATCAAAATTCGTTGGTCTTTCCCCAAAAACCCTTGTGTTGTCTTATAGTGCGACGTAATAAGCACTTAATCATTGTTACACTTCAAAAGAAATGTCTTAGAGATTATTTTTATCTATAACTGCTAAAATCCATGTCTTGTAGCAATAGTGTACTTAAATTCTGAAAAACATGTTGTAACCTAAGTTTATTTTTTTCTCAAAGTTTTAAAAATCAATTCATTTGATGTCACGCTCATGTGAAGCGTCAGTCAAAAAGGAAACCTGCTAGTTTTTAAAAGAAAATCCAAAAATATCCAAATGATTGCTCTATAATGGGTCAATGGATTCATTGCTTTACCCTGTAGCATGTACAATAGCATGTTTTCTACCCGAAGGTAAACTGGCATCAGCCTTCTGCAATTGCTGTTTTACTTTAAATACCCTATATAGGGTGTCCCAGGATCTTTGGCAGAAGCTTTGAGGAACAGCAGTGGACATCACAAGTCATAGCAACCCATGGTCGGAAACGTCTTTGTTCGGCACTAGGTGGTGTTTTTCTACAAAAGAATTATAAGAAACAGACCTGCATTACACGAGTATTTTGAGCTAGCATCCACCTGTATAGGAGTATGGAACATTTAACACCGAGTTGGCAGAGTTTGCGTAAGTATGGATCACACACTACGAGGTAATGGGGATGGGAGTGATTCAAACTCCTCGAAAAATACTCGGATTCCTTCGAACGATATCTAACACATTGTGTTCCATGCATGAAATAAAATAGGTTGGATACCATGGCAAGTTGGATTGAATGCCCCGTCCTCACTATGCTTGGTATCTCAAGATAATCCATATTTATAGAAATTGTGTTGCAAAAAAGCAAATATTCGTGGGTTCAGTGCATCTCTCTGTGGGTACGTTTCATGATACAATCTTTTTGTGCTGCTCGTGCATTTCCTTCCGCTAAACCGTAAATCAGGTGCATATCTGGTCGCTCGGTGTTTGTAAAACGTTCCATACTCTTCTACGGGTGATGACAGCTGAAAAGACTGTAATAATGCAAGTTTGTTTTTTTAAATGCTATTGTGAACACATAATGCTTAGTGCCGACTAAAGGTTGCTATGCAAATCGCGCAAGATCTGCATAGCAACCCATTCCCCCCTTAAAATCTGCCCCAATGCTCCTGGGAGACTCTGTGCAACCTTCAATTTAATGTGCTGTATCTAATATTCATCTTATATATATTTAAATATACATAAATCAATCACAACTTAATAATCAATTAAAAGTGGACATTATATTAATCTTATAATACTAAATCCCATTTCAAAGTATCAATGGAATATAGAAGATGAAATTCCAACGTTTTCAAACAAAACTAAAAAAATTATAAAATAAAAAATTTGTAAAACATCCAAGTGCAACCTCAGACTTAGGACCGATAAGTGGGGTTAAACTAGTTTGATGGCGCCAATCTCCCCTATTGCAACTTGGTAAGTTAATCGAAAAATATCCAATTCTCAAAAATTTAAAAAGTTAAAATTAAACAAATTAACTTGAAAAATTAAACTATTCACCATCGCATTCTGAAAGATATTATAACATTAAAATATTAAAATTCTAAAACAATTAAGTGCATAATATAAGTGAACCATGGAACACCTTAGATGATGCACCCATCTTTAAAATAGCTGTATAGGAAGAAAAAATATCTAAAATCCGAAAGTTTTAAATTAAAAACCCAGTATGTTCACAAATGAATAAGGTAAATCATTAAAAACTCACCAAAGAGCACCGATCAATAATTCAATTCACAATTTTTGAACGATTTCTTATATTTCCTACAACAATTACCACTCCTATATTTTGCTCATAACTCCCACTAATGCCATGTCAATCCAAATGATTCATAATCTCAGATTAGAGTTTAATTATTTGGTATTAGATGCAAATCAGATTGCATGCAAAAAAGTTGCTTGGTCATAAATAATTTTAAAGTATAGTCGTGTAAATATTTGCCTATGTGTGTATTAACACGTATCCTCTGTGTGGAATGCACATACTCTTCACAGCTGGACCATTAACAAGCTGACTTTGTGGACCTAAAGTCCATCGTAACCCTTCACAAATTTGCCAATGTTATGAGTTTAAAAATATTTTTAAGAAATATTTTTGATTTATGTATTTTCACATGAAGTTGATGGGATAATCATTCTGTATGCAACAAAATATAAATTTCTGGGTGTTCTTGAATTTATCAATATTGTGTGTAGTTAAATTATAATTTCTCATTAAAAAATTTAAAATTATCTTTCTAAATATTGATATATGTAAAACCACTATATATATATATATATATATATATATATATATATATATATATATATATATACATATATATATATACATATATATATATATATATATATATATATAATGTAATAATTCCATCTAGCATACTTTTAACTAACTCTTTTTACTAATATTTAAACAAGCTTTAATTCCTTGGTTAAAAAATAACCCTTTAATCTTAATCAATTAGTATCCGAAATCCCAGTCCCGCCCATTTTAACCAATAAGAGTTATTTTCACCACCGACTATAAATACCAAGATCTGTGGAAAGCACTCTCTCTCCTCTCTCACTTCTCTACAATCATGTAGCCAACCGGCTGCCGCACTTTGTGTGTTGTCTGTGTTGTGCCACTCAGTCTTTATATTCGTAATATGCCTGTGTGTTTCAAGAAGTGCAATAAACTGGATTATTGATTTACAAGACTGTCTCTTGGATAAAACAGTAATCGTCCACTCGTCACGTAATACAGTATCATTCACTGGCCACGCCCAATCTTTTTGTTCGCCACATTAACATC
This sequence comes from Trichonephila clavipes, assembly GCA_019973935.1. Taxonomy (NCBI): domain Eukaryota; kingdom Metazoa; phylum Arthropoda; class Arachnida; order Araneae; family Nephilidae; genus Trichonephila; species Trichonephila clavipes. Next base: position 164,688 of record BMAU01009760.1, on the reverse strand, counting down.
AACCACTCGCCCCACGTCTTAAAATTATATTTTTATCACTCTCCTGAAATATTTAATAGAAGTATTTCAGTTAGTCGGTAGGATCGTCACCTCTCAAAGAAAGAAGATATGTGCGAAAGAATCTTCCTAATTGCGCGGGATAGGGGGAAAAAAATCAAAATTATTACAACCAAAATCATCTCACTACTTCATTCTCAAAAGGGAATCCCCTTTCTTATACTCCATTGAAAAGCTTCAAGTTTAGTGCGCGAATATGTGAAAGAAAAAAAAATCAGCCTACAATTTGATCATTAGTTCGGTGTTCCAATGGGAAAAAAAATGTTCCTAATGTGCACGAAATGTGTTTTAGTTGAAAATAATGTGAAAAAGTGCAACGAAAGCTATTTTTTAACAGTGATAAGTCTTTAATTTTTTTATTCTGCTTTAATAATTTGCTGTTGGCTCTAAATTGAGTGCGTATCATTTTCTGAATTGGTTCTTGAATGATTGATTTTAAAATATTTAAGATCAACTTTACCTAATATTGTGTATGTCTTCTTATAATGTTACAATTTTAAAAACGTTTCCAGAGATCTCGGGATAATATTTTTGAATTTTGATTTTGAATATGAAAAATGGTTCTTTTGCAGTTTTTACAAAGTGTTTACTGAATTAATACCAAAGTTTTGATATTTCTTATTTTTAGAATTTTGTATTTATACTATTTGATATGTTTAATGCGATTTAAAAAATTTTTTGGTTTTGAAAAAAAATTTTAGAATTATACAATTTATTAGATATGAAAATGAGCAACTTTTAATATGTATAGCAGGATAATGGTTTGAGAGCACTTAGGCTGAGAAAATATAAATAAATAAAAATAAAAGCAAATGTTAACATATGGAAGAAATAATAAGAATTGCATAAGGATTGTGCATAGTGGGTATCTCATTGGATTGTACCTCAAGGGAATATACCTGATATTGACCGTCAAAATACTATTGCCTCCCAACTTGTACCTTTTCTCTAACTTGTACCTTTTCTAAGATTAGATGTGGCCGCAGTAGCCGAGTGGTATAGATATCGGATCGTGGCTTGCCTGGTCACGAGTTCGAGCCCAGTACCACTAAAGACCCGCCGTGTAGGGCAGAGATGCACGTTAAATCTGTCGAGAGCTGAAACGTCCTCCCGTTGGTGTGGTGTGGTAGTTAGGAGAGGGGGTTGCCAGCTCAGGTGTCATCCACGTCACTTGACCATGGTTCAAAATTACGTGGTCCGTCGCCAAAAGCCCTTGTGTAGCTGAACAGTGCGACGTTAATATTCAATCAATCAATCTAAGATTAGATCATAATATAAATAAAAATAAATCATTAATAGTTTTAAAAAATATTCTCTTTTTTTCGGTTTACTTGCAATTTCCAGTCTTGGGAAATTTCTGTTTCTGAAGTTATGGTGCAGTTACACGATAAGAAGGAAAATTTGTCTTAATGATTGTGCAAGGCGTGGGTCAATCTCTTAAATTGTTTTTTCTAGCCTGTTTTCATCCTCAGTTTTCAAGTTTTGATCTAAAAAAATTTATTTTCTGTATTTTAGAAATTTTAATGTGAATTTATATTCAACAAGGAAGTATTTCATATATATATATATTAATATTCCTCCTGCTTTTATAGAACTAGATTTCATAGTCAATTCATCACAAATAAAACTTATTTGATGAAAATAGATGACGGAAAACCTTTTGCACGTACGCGCAGACGTCTTTTCACAGGGGGGTTCAAATAAATAGCGCGTTTGCTGAATTTGTACGTTCAGTTTCATTTTTTAATTGTTTGCCACTGAGTTTAGGTTCTGTATTTGCGGAAACCAATCCTACTCTCTGCCTTGAAATAAGTAAACTCTCGTGAATTAACAAATAAATTTTTGGTATACCTTACTATTTTTAAGTTTAATTTTGCGTATGTGTTGTTATTATTATCAAAAGTGATTTTTTTTTAAAGTTTTTATAAAAAAATAAAAATTGGCATCACTGATGAATACAACTGATTTGTTTGTTTTTAATAGTTGCAAAGAAGAGGTTTAAAACTGTTTTTAACATATCTCATTTGAGCTCTTTACTCATTCTTTTAATAATTTACTATTCTTAAAATAAGAGACAAGGTTTTGTAAAAATGAAATCGTGTTTCTGGATTTATATTTGAGTTATTTATATACAGTAAAGTCATTAAAAAATTTAATCTCTTTCACCATTAGGTATTACATAGATGATAATTAAAGAAATAGTTTTTAATAAAACAATTGATTCCGGCACGATCTGTTAAAATTATTTACTTTCTCAAGAACTTTCGAGTGTTATAGGAAAATCACAACACCTCTCAAATACCACCCCTACAGTAGCTTTAAAAATCACTTCAGCTTAGCTAAACTTAAAACCTGAAAGAGCTCTAATGCTTTAAGGTCGGATACTTACAAACAAAAGCAGAGTAGATGCGAACAAAATCTTTTATTTAAGTACTTTATCAAATCCCTCTTTAAAGGGATTTTTTTAATGTTTGTCATTTCACGTCGGCGGGAAAAAATAAGAGATTAGACATTTTGAAAGGAAAGTGTAGAAAGGTTTTTAAGTGATATTAAAAAGATTTGAACCTCATCGTTTTTCTTTCGATTATCTCATACGGGATTTTGCTCTGCTGAGTGTAAAACACAACGAGACAGTAAAAGCAGAAAAATAATAATATCGGTAGGTACTTGACATGTTAAAAGTATACTTGATTAAAAAAGAGGATGTGTGACACATGCTCAAGTCTCAAGGTCCTAATTTGAAAGAAAAAAAGTGGCATATTTTTTTCACCTGAAGAAAAAGAACTTCATTAAATAAAATTAATCTCTAAATATAGAAATCTTAATTAAAACATGCTTAAGATTCGGAAAGAATCGAAATGACATTACATTCTTGCATACATATAAAATGTACATTCAACCATTATTTTATTACTGTAATGAAGTTTGGGTAACTGCTTCCATCAATAAAATCGACATTTAGACAAGATTTCAAAATCAATTTTTTTGCCTAATAATAAGTACAGTTATATATACCCTTATAGCGACTATGGTAGCGATATGTAACCAATATTTCTCCTCCCATGAATGACATTCGTAAAATTGCCGTAATTTTCTTTCAAAAACTTTGCAGGCTCCCAAATAATAAATACTGGAGGAATAACAATTTTAACAACGTTAGAAATTTAAAGATACAAGTGGGTTTCAATCAAATTGGTTATCATTTACCAGTATACCTAGATCTTGTTCGAGAGATGAATATGATGAGTGTGTATTGTGTCCTCTTGAATACGTTGACTTCTGTGTACATCTTGAACGTTACGAGAAAATTGAAAAGAATGAGATGCCCTCTGCCCGAATCAGAGCCATTGCTTGTGAAACTATTGAGAGAAGATATCTCAGTAACCTCTGGACTCATGTTGATCCTTCTCTATTTTCGGCCCTCTTTCTTGCCATTCAAATTTCCCTTTTCTTCTTTTCACGTCCAGACCACAGACCTACATTAAACAATGATCTTTGTTCCAACTTTGTTTTTTTCTAGTAAAAAAATTGATATTTTTTTACTACCGTATTATGGTTTACATTTTATATTACGTTCTTTTAATTTGATTTTCTTAAATTTCTTTCAATATTTTGATTTTGTGGCTTCTTTTATGTTTCGATTATTGATTTTGTTGCTTTATTTGTATTCAATTGACAAAACTTTTCTTTACTTATTATCTTTATTTTTTTGGAATGAAGTTGTGTCTGATGGTTTTTCACTTTTGGTATGATGACACAACAGACTGCTCCCTGGGAAAACTGGCACTTGGAGCGGGGTGTTGAACTTCTGAGGATCTTTGGACTAGTGAGGTGGAGTCTTGGAGGAAGCGGCCATGTAGAGGGAACCAGAGAAAAGCTGAGTTTTGCGTTTCAGGCCGCCTGATAGTACAGGAGCCCGGGACAGCCTAACCAGCATGTCCTGGCTGCTCTATCAGCTGGTGTATAATCCCGCCTCTCTTGTAGTTCCAGGTGGTGTCTGGATGGGGTCCTGCATTGCAGAGGGGGGTCTCTCCCGAGGCCACTACTGGTTGCTGAATCTATGGCTAGCCCTGCCAAACTGGTCCTCTGAAAATCAAAAGGGATTCTTCTCCTCCTTTCTAAAAAAAACCTTTAAAATAAATCAAAATAATGAAAAAAATCAAAACGCATTTATTAAAACCCCCAACCCACCCTATCCAACTCATGATGCTCGGCCCATGGATTCTTTGAATTCATGCCCGGGTAAAGAGACCTCGCATTACCCAACCTCAACGTTGACCAAGTATCACTAAATACTAGATTTTTAATCATATTTCGCTTCCTAACAGTGAAATGTCGAAGTATCACCCTTTACCATACAAAAAGCCCTCATCGGAATAGGTGGTGAACTGAAATCCGAAAAAAGATTGCGTTCCGGGGATCTGCTTGTTGAAACGAACTCTGCTCTTCAAATCAAGTCCTTTTTACTTGCGAAGTCTTTCCTAAATAGTCCTATTACAATTAATCCACACAAAATCCTTAATTCCTGCCGTGGTATCATTTCTGAAACTGATCTGTTGAGCACCCCTGAAGAGGAAATCCTCGAAGGTTTTTCTAATCAGAGTGTTATTCAGGTCAGAAGAATCTTTATTAAAAAGACTCTTCACGTATTCCAACTAAATATTTAATTTTAACTTTCAATAGCCCAATACTACCGATAAATATAAAAGCTGGATACCTTAACTGTAGAATACGCCCATACATACCAAATCCTCTGCGCTGATTTAAATGCCAGAGGTTCGGACACTCGCAAACTTCCTTTCGAGGTCAACTTACTTGCTCTAGATGTGCATCTCTTGGGTATGCTTCCACAGATTGCAGTCTAGAGCTTAAATGTATTAATTGCTTACAACCTCATCCATCAGACTCCAAAATATGCCCTGAATGGAAAATAGACGAACAAATACAGGAAATAAAAACAAATAAAAACATTTCTTACCCAGAATCACGTAAATTAATAGTCCCACAGTTATCTCAAACATACGCTCAAGCTGCCAAATCCTCTACTTTAAATAACTCTACCCAAACAGATGAAAATATAACTAAAATAAAATGTCCACCTTTAAAATTACTTGCACAATTATTATCCAAACAAAGACCAAATATTCCTACTGCTGTTACCACATCATCCTCAGCCCAAGCGCAAATCTTACCTTCCATTTCTTCAAAAACATCTACTATATCGAATCCTCAGCCACCAACTCCCATGTCTGAGACAAAAGGAAAAATTAAAGAACAACCATCTCCAGTACATCGTCCCCGAAAAGATAGCAAAAAAAACAGACTTAATGAGTGTAAAACCTACAACAAATTTAAAGAAAAATCCTGCAAAAAACACATCTGTAAAGATTGCGAGAGAAGAAGATTCACTCTATGAATCAACTCCCGTCTCCAAAAGATCTCGGAGACGGAAAACTTCTAAAACTTCGGATGCCATGGACACAGACGCTGATCCTTCTGACACGGATTACGTCACAGGTCTGGCATCCGAAGAAGATGAGAGCGTTTTAGAGGCTGATTTTAAACAAGTGGTAGATAATCCCTTGAAAGGGCCCCTTTTGCCATGTTCGCCCAAAAAATAACTTCCCTGATTTCTTGGAACTGTCGTGGCTATAGATCGCATACAGATGACGTAAAAGACATCATACGTCAGTATCATCCAGTATGCGTAGCACTTCAAGAGACTTTCTTGAAATCTTGTCACACAACAAAGATACGTCGGTATGGTTGTGTGCGTAAAGACACGGAGGGATCATCTGTATCTGGAGGCGTATGTATTTTTACATCCCTCGATGTTCCTTCTAGTACTCTCCCACTCCGTACCTCGTTGCAGGCTGTAGCCGTGAGAATTCACTCCACGAGCCTTATTACAGTCAGCTGTCTTTACTTACCACCAAATGCTGTTATCCACCAACAAGACTTGAACAACCTGGTTGATCAGTTGCTAGCACCCTTTGTCATATTTGGTGACTTCAATGGACATAGCACTCTGTGGGGTAGTGTGAAGACGAACCCTCGTAGCAGACAGATTGAGCAGATACTTTTTGATCACTGTCTCTGCCTACTTAATCACGAGGAACCAACATACTTTCACGAACGCACACGATCCTTTCACACATTAGATTTGGCCATCTGCTCACCATCACTCTTACCTAATTTAAATTTGTCTGTTGAGAAGGACCTATATAATAGTGACCACTTCCCTGTTATCCTTTCTCACAATTATGATACGGATGGAAAAACCTTCCCACCTACGTATTCTTATAGTCATGCAGACTGGGACCTTTTCACACAGTTGGCTGTGATACCTGATGCAATGGTCAAGACAGAAAGTGTTGATACTGCTGTACAAGAAGTCACCAATGTTTTGATTGCTGCTGCTGAGTTATTCATACCAAAAAATTTCAAGTCATTCATTCCAACGTTACAAACCTTGGTGGAATACTGATTGTCAGACAGCGTATAAGAACCAGCGGAAGTTATGGGGAATCTTTCGTAGATATCCCACTACGGAGAATCTCTTGGCATTCAAAAGGCAAAAGCAAATGCTCGCAGAGTAAGGCGTCAGAGTCAGAGGAAATCCTGGATTCGATATGTGTCCTCACTCACTTCGTCAACGTCCAATAAACAATTATGGAAAAAGGTTAAAGCAGCAAACGGGATGTATCGGGAATTTTCCTTCCCTATTTTACAAACCTCGTACTCTGTCTTTTCTTCCCCATTCGAAATTGCTAATATTCTGGGTGAAACTTTTCAGTGTGTATCTAGTACAGCCTCTCATAATTTTCGTTTTCTCGAGATTAAGAGGTGTGCAGAACGTACTCCAATGATTTTTACCACTCGCTCCTTTTTCCATATAATTGTGACTTCACGATGACTGAGTTAAAAAAGACACTTGTACAAGTGCACAACAGAAGCCCTGGACCGGATGGAATTACTTACACGATGCTCCGTCATCTAAATCCTGACTCTATAACGAACATTCTTTTTTTTTGTTCAACAGAGTTTGGAAGGAGCATTGCTTTTCATCCAGTTGGAGAGAAGCCATTGTGATTCCAATCTTTAAGCCGGGAAAGGTGGCAACAGATCCTTTGAGTTACCATCCCTTTGCTCTGACGAGCTGCTTCTGTAAGACCTTTGAACGCATGGTAAATACTCGTTTAGTGTATGTTTTGGAGAAAGAAAAACTTATTTCTTCTCTGCAGAGTGGATTCCGTAAGGGCCGATCCACTCTTGAGATAACATTGTATTCTTAAAAACTCAAATCAGGGATGCCTTCGTTAGGAGAAACCATTTGGTTTATCTTTTCTTTGATATAGAAAAAGCATACGACTGAACATGGCACTATGGGATTCTCCGTAATATGTATGATTTTGGCTTAAGGGGAAATCTTCCCATTTTTATTTTTAACTTTTTAGCTGTTCGTTATTTTCATGTACGCATTGGTCACTCATCTTCTCATAAATTCATACAAGATCAAGGTGTTCCTCAGGGTAGCTTTTTGAGCATTACTCTTTTTAATATTCATATGAGTAGCATACTTCATCACCTCCCACCATCACTGCGAGGAATGCTTTACGTTGACGGTCTGCAAACTTCTTGTCAAGGTTCAGATATGCGATTAATTGAGAGACAGCTGCAAACAACTGTCAATCGATTAGTTAAGTGGTGCGATCAGAATGGTCACACGATCTCTTCTTCCAAGAGCAGCTGTGTCCATTTTTGCAGAAAGCGTAACCTTACATATAGGAAATGTGCAAATACCTGTAGTTAGTGAGGTGCGCTTCCTCGGAGTAATCTTTGACTGTAAATTGACTTTCCTTCCGCATGTCCTTTACTTGAGGAAGAAGTGTGAACGATCGCTCACCATCTTAAAAGCACTATCAAACACCTTATTGGGAGCCGATATAGTCTCGTGACTCCGAGTATATCAAGCAGTAATCCTTTCACGTTTGGACTATGGTTGTGTAGTGTATGGTTCTGCTCGTGCATCTGTGTTAAAACGACTGGACACAACACATCATTCTGCTCTGAGAATCTGCTCTGGTGCCTTCAGAACTTCGCCTGTTACCAGCTTGTATGTGGTATGCCATCAACTACCTTTAGAACTAAGGTGGATGCAATTAAGTGCAAATTATTTTATTCGTGCCATGTCTGTTCCTTCTCATCCATTAAAACCCTTTTCTCTTGCCATTGGTCTCACCCGACTCTATGAAGCCCGTTCATCTAACATCAAACCTTTTTCGGAAAGAGCTAAGGCTGTTCTAAATGACGCCCACTTAAATAACATAAATATCCAGGAAAATAATATCCTTGCTTTTCCACCATGGGACATCCAAATTTTTAACTATAGTAACCCCTTTTTAGGCTATGACAAAGCAGACACTGCTGATGTTATTTATCAGCAACTCTTTTCTTTCCATCGCAGTAAGTATTCTAAACACATACCAGTCTACACGGACGGATCGAAGACTGCAGGACATGTTGGGTGTGGTGTTGTTTTTAACAATACCATTCTTAATTTTACCTTACACAATTCCATGTCTGTCTTTAGTGCTGAATTTACTGCCATTCTCGTCGCACTTCAACATATATTAATTTCCAACCACCGTCATTTTTGTGGGTACACTGACAGCATGAGTGCTCTAGAGTCCTTACACTTTTAGCAGAGCATAGACACCCCACTGTGATAGAAATACTTCTTCTTCTGCGAAAATTAGAAAGGAAGGGTTTTGATATAATTTTTCCTGGGTACCTGGACACGTGGGTATACTTGGTAATGAACAGGTTAATAACGCTGCACGATCCATGTCTGATGCCATGCAGCAACCTGTCTGTTACCAGGATTTAAAAACTTCCATGCAGCACTATGTCCATCATATATGGCAAGAGACTTGGGATCAACAGATCCTCAACAAATTGCATAGCATTCATCCTTCCACTTCTCATTGGGCAGCACTACCAGTGCGAAGACATGATGTCCACTTGACTCGACTTCGCATTGGTCATACTCTTTTTACGCACAGGCACTTTTTGTTGGGTGAAAATGCCCCAGAATGTCCTTCCTGTAAAGTCCCATATTCTGTTTATCACATTTTAATAGATTGTCCCGTATTTAACCATCATCACATCACCTTCTTTTATACATCTGTTTTAACCTTATCAGACTTGGTGGGGGAATCTCCACACCAAAATCTATTTGCCTTCCTTTTAAAAATTGGATTTTTATATTTGATTTAAATTGTGTGTTTCTTTGGATTTTTACTATATTATATGTATGCATGCATGCATGCATATACATGTGCACATATACTTTTATACATAAATATTTTTTAAAAAAATATGGCTTTTTCTTTTAACAAGTGTTTGGCACAGCTTGGCCAAAGTTGGCCCTTGCGCCATTAAAATCCATATTCAATCAATCAATCAATCTGGACTCATGTTTATACCGATGGATGCATGATTGAGTGAGATCCTGGAGCTGGCACATGAGTTTATTGTAACTATTTTGCATTCCGTAAAGCAGCGAGAAAAGATACTTCCACTTTTTATGGTGAAAATGAGGTTATATTTATTCAATTCCTACTATTAACTCCACTCTCTATATATTTATTTATTTATTTAGTTCAATTTTCAATCGTTAAAAAAACACATTTTAAAGCACTCCATTGAGCTGAAATTTTATAGACGTGATTGTTCTGGATGACAATACGATACTTTAATGATAATTAATAAAAATTAATTACCACTTAATGCTGTGAATCTGTCCTAAGTATATACATATTTATATTAATCATAACTATTAATAAAAAGTAGCTAAAATAAAACTTTTTTCTTTGTTGATCTAAGTAGTAATTGACTTAATTTTTTTATACTACTTGTTGTGTGCTTAGAATTAATTAAGCGCTAGGAAGGGTAATTTTAAATAGGCTGTTTTATTGTCTATCTTCAAAGCCGCTTTTCAGGCTATCTCCAACAATAAAGTTTGCTCTTCCCAACGAATTTACCAATGTAGAAAAATTCTCAACACCCTGGCTGACTCAATTGCCTATTAATAGATTCCTGCTCATTGTGCCATCTAGGGAGATGAAAGAGTCGCTTTAATGACAAAGAAGAGATTCTACAAACTACTAATAACCACATACGGTTTTTAATTCTAAAAAACCCTAATTAAACAAGAATTTAAGAAGAGGTTTGACTCCTAAATATCCAATGAAGCTAGGGGGTGGGGGCTGGGAGTGTCGCACTAGTTCAAAGTTAGTTATTCCACATTTGCTTCGTCCTGTAGCTGTGGCGTCATTTTTTTTGCCTGGGTATTATTGTTTGAATACCCATTTTTTATTTAAAATTTTACTAAAGGACACTTCAGTCTGTACTCTTTGTACCTCTGGTCAGTCCATGAATAAGGATGACCATATTTACAAATGAAATATTTTGCTGTTGTTACTAAAGCCACCTCATCGACAAAGGCCGGATCAAGGCCCACGAAATTCATCATGGCAAAGCGCTAAGTGACGGCTGGTCGTTGACCGTAGCCTTGAGCACCATACCCCTTTAAAGTTCGCTACATATTCCCATTGAAAAATCAACAAGGTAATTTCAAAAATGATACTAGACATGAAGGTAATCACAAATATACAAAGAAAAAAATTAGTATTTTTCAATTTCGAAAAATTTATCGTTTTAGTGTAAAACCAGTGAACAGTAACGGTTCTTTTTTCCTACTCAAACTGACCAAAACAAAAAATTATTCAGAATAAAAATCTCATATTTTATGACTATAAAACTGTTATATTTTAACGAAATTAAATAAGTCAAAATAATTTTAAAAGTTTTTAATTATTTTTTAAATGTTTCTGCACTTTTAAAAATTTTAATACGAATTTGTACATAAAACTACATATAATTTACATTACATACAAAAAATTTATATTTTTTTAATAAAAAATTACTAATATATATAAATTTTCCATCCATAACTATAAAGGCACAATATTTAAATTTATTATGCACACTCAGGGTCACATTTACGCATATGCAACATGTGCAGCTCCACAGAGTGGCAGAATTTTAGAGTACAGATAAATATATTTAAATAAAAAAAATTTATCATTATAATTTTAAAGTAAATAAATATATTGCTAAACATGCAATAAACAAATAGTGCTTCAGAAAGTTTGTTGCTGAGAGAATTTTCCGCTTTAGAACAGGCGCCAAGAGACTTACAATACCGACTCTTACTGGAGTTTGGTTTCGCAGTGAAACCATAAATTTTAATTTCATTTTTCTACCCTTCTGTTTACTTATAAAAATGATTGAAAGTTGTAACTAATAAATAGAAAGATTCATAGTAAAATCGCGTGCTATAATTTAAAATAACCATTTTTTTAAAAATATTTTTAAAGCTAAAGGAATTTAAGTTAATCCACGGCTCACACTGCTTCAAAATACGAGGTACCTTACACAAAAATGGTATTACCCTCTCATCATAATTAATAAGAAAAAAAGAGAATAACTAATTGAAAGTTCCATAAAATTTAAAAAATGCTATCAAAATTATTAACAACAGCTCAGAGCCCTTCTAAAAGAAAGCTTCACACCTGTAGCTGAGGACATACTACCGGTGAGAGAAACAATTCAATTAGCAAGTATGAAACATATTTAATGAGGCACCATCCCGGAGGGAGATGGCAGAAATCTGTGCTCTTCTCTGATTCGTCCTTTCTTTTGCGGAACGAAATAAAAAAGTAGACACAGAATTTGGAAGATAAAAATGGAGAATATAAAAGCAATTAATGCCGTGGTGCTCATGGTATATGATAAAATAAAGGGGAAGGACAAACACTGCTGAATCGTGTAGTGATGACAGGTGGGAGTGTCGCTGATCAGCGAACGAAAAGAGAAGCCTTTGACACCGAATGTGTCCATAATGGGGTGCCTTCTGCTGGGTTATGAGTAAAATAAAAGATGTGTGTATAATTGACATGGACTTAAACTACCACGCTAGACCGATTCAAAAGAATGTGGGTTTAAGTCGAGGTAATTTTATCGAGATGAAATCTTGCACAAAAATGACGAAAGTTAAAATTAGAGAGAAATTTTTAAAATAACAAAAATAAAAACTTTGAAAAGAATTACTAAAGACTATATCCAGGATCTCCGAAGTCTTTTAAGGACTGGGAATTGCTGGTATATTTGGTAAAGAGCAGCTCTAGGTCTTTTTGCAGAGCTTGGGACTGAGTTATCATAGGCAGGGATGACTCGAATAGATTGGTTAGGAATTTGAGGTAATCTGTGAAAAAACTTTGTGGACTGATTTTTAAGGAAATCAAGAATTGGATCAATTTTGATATCTTCGTGCAAGATTTCGTTTCTGACAAACCAGGGAGCATTAGTAATTTTTCTAAGGTGTATATTTTGAAAAACGTGCAATTTTTTCAAGTGAATAACTGTAGCAGAAGCCCAAATGGAAGATGCATATAACAAAATTGGTCAGAGAAATAATTTATAGAGCAAAATCTTGTGTCTGATTGGGAACTTACTCTTTCGAGAAATTAAGCAACTGAGCGTTTGGCTCATTCCTGCCGCGTTTTGAAGTGCAGCATGGATGTGGGGGAGAAGTTCAATTTTTCGTCGAGAATGAGCCCTAGGTACTTAAATTCAGTGACCCAGGGGACGGGTATGTTAAAAATGTTGATATTTAGGTAAGTATCCTATACACCTTTTGTTTCATAAAGAGGAAGCTTGCGAACTTTGATTTTCCAAGCAACGAGCCAGAGCTGAAGACTTGTGATGTAATTTTGTAACCTTTCAATAAATTTGAGATTATAAGTGTGATAAATAATTATATAGCAGTGTCATCCGCACACATAGCTAAATGGACATTGTCAGACTTCAGAATATCGTTAATATATCGGTTAAAAAGTTTTGGTTCAAGCAAACTCTTTTGAGGAATTCCATTTTTTTACTGGACGAGGGCTGGAGAGGCAATTTTCGACTCTAACTCTAAAGTCTCTCGAGTTTAGGTAGGAGTGAATAATTTTGAGGATTTAGTCCGAAAATTCAAGTCTCATCATCTTGGATACCAAGCCATCATGCCAAATTTTGTCAAAAGCTTTGGCTATGTCCACAAATAGCATACCCATGGCCTGATGGTTTTGAAAGCCTGTATGAACCAATTCTGTGACTCTGACTAACTGGGTTACTGTAAAGCACTTATTTACAAAACCATGCTGTTCTGGAATAATAATATTCCTGGCTAAGCAATGTTGGTTCAGGCAATTCAAAATCACGAATTTGTATGCTTTGCTTAAGCTACTGTGTAGTGAGATTGGACAATAATTTTGAGGATTAGAGTCTTCAGAATTGAGTTTAAGAATGGGGATCATCTCGGCCATCCTGTAACTTTTAGGGAAGTAGCAATTTTTCAAAAGCATGTTGAACAACAAAGGAATGGAAATTGTAAATTTAGTGGGAAGATTTTTAAGGATACGATTTGTGATGGATTTTTTGGAGATTTTTTTGGTTTGAGATTTTTAAAGAATTCCTATATTTCAGAGGGAGATGTTTTTCCAGATCCATACAGGTAGGGGATTCAAGGAATCTTTGGATCTTTTCCTTTGTATGTGAGCAGAGAATCTAGGATTCTCTACATTAGTATTTGGTTCAAATTGTTTTTTAAGGCTGTTCGCAGTTACCTCGGCCTTTTCAAATGGAGCAACTGCGATACTATCGAGAGCGCCCTGTAGGGGGAATGCGATAAAAATGCTTCTTGAGAAGGGAGGTACGCCTCCAAAGAGTGCCTGTTTCGGGAGATAACTTCTCAATTGTTTTCTCCCATCTTGCACGGGAGAGGTGTCTAATATCACTGGTTATCTCGTTGCAGATAGTACGGAGTTCATTTTTAAGAGCAGGGTCTAGAATTTTTGCCAAAATCTCTTTACCCTATTTCTGTGGCGAGTTTTGGAGCGAATATCTGGAGGTAATTTAATAGGTCCGGTTTTAAATTTGGGTTTTGAAGCAGCTACACGTGTTTCGGAGATATTTACTTCAATTAAAGTGGCGTTGATATTTTTCTATTTAGGAGGTCTCAATCATTACATATAGCCATTGTACTACCATTCATTGCTAGGAAAAAGAACACAAATGCGAAAACCGCTCTTATTGGGCTAAAGAAATTTTTAGTTTTATTTTTTAAAAAATGTTTAATGCGTGGTTTCGGAGTAAAACAAATGAACGTTAAAGTGATACAGGCGACACTTAGCTCGGAACGAGAGGACTTGCTGCTCAACGGCTGTTTAGAACATTTACAAACATCCGGGAATCGGAACCCAGGACCTACTAGCATAGCAGTGAGTGTCCCTCTAGCGGATTATCTTTAGAGTCGCCATTTAGAGGAGCTGATGCAAGTGAAATCCATCGAGAATGAAATTTCAAACGTGTGGAAGCTTGGAAAACGAGATGACAGTTTAGACGGTGTTGACATCGTTTGAAGGAAGATTTGTGAGCGACTTACTCCAGAAATTCTCTCTCACCGTTTTGCCTGCCTAAGGATGTGGGAGGAAGGAAAGCAGTACCAGACACTCTCATAGCCACAATTATTTTTTTACTCAAACACACTCGCCAACAACAATTTATTCTCTAAGTGATTGTCTAATGAATAGCACGGAGAAAGCAGTTATTATTTAAGCCAGTGCTTCTCAAACTTTTAATACTGCAGCTCCCCTCGATCACAATTTTTATCGCGCCCCCCTTATACATTAATAATGTACTGAATGCAATAATAATGCACTTTGACGCTAAAGCTACAATAGGTGATCATAATTATAAACCAAACAAATTAGTAACATAAGTATTAAATTTTGTATAATATTTTTAAGCAAAAAAAAAATAAAACAATAGGATAATTATGTTATTTTTCCTTTCTCTAATTTTTAAATTGAATATATTGCAAAATGCGGTGCCTGCTTAGAAGACAAAATATAGATATCTGCTAAATATAGAAAAAGAACTCAGAGGGTCAATTTCTAATTATAAGCATTCCTTATAAAAATTTTGCTTTGCAAGACAAGCCCATGGAATTCGTTAATACTTATTAAACTTGTTCTTAATTTAGTATTAATTAATTAGTTATAAAATTCTCTGTGCAGCGCTGATACATTAAAAGTATACCGGCTGAAGTGCCCGTTCTTTGACTGAGTTCATTTATAAGAAAATAAAACATTATTGAAATAATCTCTGAATTTGGTAAGGAGAGCGAAGCCAAGTGCTCGACAATATTTACAAAAACGTAAAATGATTTTTTAAAAATGGTTGCTCAAATTATAATTAGTTTTAAGCGAATTGTAATTTTAAGCCTGACAGAATTAGCATTTATAATTGATGTTAAATAATGAACAATAATATAAAACTCCGATGAAGAATAATTCTATTATTTTTAATATTTAAAGCGAAAAGACTTCAACATTTTTTAACCCGGGAGCAGGCGCGCACTCGATACGGTCGAGTGGGGTTATTGAGTCACCCCAATCCTTTTTTTATAATTATTTTATTGTACACGATACAAATCGTGATTCCAGTGAATAATTTAATTAAGAGAAAGTTTACTTACGTACTTACAAGGTCTTTTCTATTTTTCTTCGGTAACAAATAAACTGTTTTACCAGAATTAACGATTTCATAATCTGTGTGTCCCGCGTGACCACTTCCGAGTAAAAAGTGTATTCTTTATGATAATATGTATACTACTGCTAAGAAAATTGTGTAAAACGTTTTTAGTTATGCTTTATATGTTTGAGAATACTCATAAAAATAAGTCTTGGCCAAGTAATCCTTCAAAGTGTGCTCTCCGTGTTTTTCCAAATATAAAAACTCTTTTGCATGGAAAAATGCGCAATAGAGAAATACATTACTTACAACTTCCGTAAAGGAGAAATAAACACACACATAAGAGAGGGGGCATAACTAACTGTACCAATAACTTAGAAGGTTAAACAGATTATACAGCTATAATGTGCAGTATTTCAAAAATAATGACAGTGATGAATTTTTTATGTTCCTAAATTTTTTCGATTTTAAGTCTGGGATTTGTTTTTCTCTGAAAGAGAAAAGGGTTAGGTTTAAAAAAAACGTAATAAAAAATATCTCATCATGGGATTACAGCAAATCAAATAAAAGTCTTTTTATTTGGTTATGGGATCAAAGATAGCTAATTAGGTATTGAAGTTTTTATTTTTGATCATTAATATCGTGCGCCTATAAATTATATCAGAATAAAAGTGCATTTTTTTATTATGTCTGAAAATATTTTGTTTTAAATGATTCCAGTAAATTAATTATTTTTAAATCTTTTATTTTCGATATGCTCGTGCCCCCGGGGGTGCGCGCCCCACAGCTTGAGAAACACTGATTTAAGCAAATATTTGGAACCAACTTGTTTACCTCAACCTAATCTATAGTTGATTCCTAACCTCAAATCTACCAATTCAACACAATGGCGAAACACCAACCTTCATCTTTGTATGCGAAAGTAACCTACTTCAATCACAGCTGCTTCCTACATCCTTCTTCATAATTACCCACACTATGACTTTATGGAGTCGAGCTCATCTGAGTATCAAGGTTTCTTCTTGAGAGGAATGATTGTGAATTAAACACGAATGCGAGCCCAAGGATTTCCTAAGAGGATGAGCGAGAGGACGCGTAAAGATCCGTCGCAGAGTAAATGTTTACGAGGTCCGCAGTTAGTATCCCTCTCATTGCATCCAAACGCGACATTAATCGCTCCATATATTCGTATTCAGTCATTGGTCTCTTTTCTTATTTATCATCTTGTGCTGATACCTGCACAGTGTCAGTCTATTTAATCAGTTAGTATTCCATATTACGATACATAAAGTATATTTTATTTTCCCTTTGTTTCAAGACTCGTTAAAGGTGTATTGTCAAACAAAAAAATTTATCTTATATGAAGGAAATTCAAAAAGAGGATATAACAGCAACACAAAGCAATTATACAAAATGGAAAGGCAAAAGATTGATTTTAAAATTGTTTTTAATGTCGTCTTATTACAAAATGCTCTACGCAGGGAGAGGGAATGGTGATAAAAGAAAATAACTCTCCGTATTTGACTTAAAGTTAACTTTCCAAGGTATATTATTCCCTCAGTGGGATCCCCTTCTTTAGGTGAGTACGGGTGTCACAATCCCGAGGTACAGTGATCTTTTCCTTTTTTTCACAAAGGGTTTACCATCTTTGGTAAACACGGACTTCACGAACCCGAGGTACAATAGTGATCCTTCTGCATTTTTGACCCTTTTTCTTGTCATCCCATTTCTCCTTTTCTACTTTTCCCGTCCAGACCACAGAGTTATGTTGCAAAATGAACTTTTTCAAATTTAGTTTTTCTAATGAGAAAACATACGTTTTATTACTAACATATTATGATTTACATTTTGTATTGCGTTAGTTAGTTTCCTTTTCTTAGGTTTCTTTTATTATTTTGATTATGTTGTTTTATTTGTGTTCGATTAACACCGTTGCTTAGCCAACCCGCATGTTTGCCGTGTGCGGCGTCCCGTAAGGAGGAAAATGTTGTTCTGGGGATCCTTTGCGTTGCCTTTGCCCACGCTTCACTGTAGACGGGTGGCAGGAGCGAGCCCGCTTCTGTCAATTGGCTGGTGGTACGTCTCTTTGGTGTCCCCGAAGAGACACTGCTGTAGGGTTAGTGCGGCAGATGAGGGGTGTCGGGTTTACCCGTTGGATCTTCGCCCTGATGCTGTAGCACTATATTCTGGGTGTACTCCAGGCAAGCGCCATGCCTGACTCTTGTCAGTTGACCGGCACACTGCTTCCCTTGTTGGACTCCATGGTAGGTGGAGGCACGCCAGGACGAAGTTGTTTTCGCGCTTATGTATCCTACGCTGCTGTGCCAGAGTATAGGCCTTAATTTACCCAACCTAAAAATTAACACTTTTTAATTTTATCCCTGCCAAACAATGATATGAGTAAAAAGTCACCATAATTGGAATAGGTGGCGAACCTAAATCAATAAAACGTTTACGATCCGGTGATTTATTCATTGAAACAAGCTCTGCTCTGCAAACGAAGTCGCTTTTACTTACAAATCTTTTCTTGATTCTCCATTAACCGTAAGACCGCACAAATCACTTAATACTTCTCGCGGTGTCATTTCTGAACCTGACTTGTTGAGCACTCCTGAAGCGGATATCCTTGATGAGTTCTCTGATCAGGGTGTGATTGAGGTCAGAACAATTACTATAAAAATATAATACAATTATTTCTACAAAACATTTAACCCTCCAAGCGGATAGCACAGAAAATTCCGTCATTGTAAAGATGCTTCGAAAATGCAATGCACAGGTTTTTCTATTTTTTTTCAAAAGCGGATTAACCGCACTTTTCTGAAATCCTTTCCCCCTTTTAAAGGTTTAACATCTTGAAAGATAATTAGGGACGGTGGAAGCAACACATCAGGAAACTGATAGGAAGTTTTATGGCTCGCAGGGAACCCCGTGTTTTGACCCTGAAGCAATCGTAAAAAATCGGGGGGAAATTTCTTTACATCCCAGGAAGTGTTTGTTTGTTAGCTGGGGTATTTTAAAAGTTTTGAAAAGTCCCAACGCATAAGTAAAATATGTTACAATTCCCTTTTGGTTTCATATTAATTTGAAACTCTAACAAGTTGGGGCGTGCTATTTTATATAGTTAGACAAATTATCTTTTTTTAAATATATTCTTTCGCTTCATTTTTCTTATTTTAATCAAATCTTACAGTTTTTGAAACATGATTATTTTATTATAAGATGCCAAAAAACTAATAAAACACCAAACTCTTTAAAATTTGAAACCTTTTCAATTTTACAATCACTAAAAATGAATAAATTTAAACTTCATCAAATAATTTGAAACATTTTCTTTCACTTTGATAAAAATAATAACAAAAAAACTAATTAAGATCTATTAATTATTTTTTTAGATTTCAAAGCCCAAGTGTTCAGGGAAGTTTAAGTACAGTGCCTAATTATATATTGTTAAAATACACCGAATTATATTTGAATTTTAAGTGCTTGAACTTCAATTTACATCAAAGACAACATGAATGAAGATTTTCCCACATGTTTTTATAACTTGAATGTTTGCATAAATGGTAATGAAAAATATACGGAAACATTTACAGTAGACATTTTTGCATATAAATAAACATGAAAATCAATTTTAAATTCGAGCTATTCAGAAACATTAGAATTATTCTTCAAAAATATCTATTTATGCAAAATACCTCAACATTTCTTTTTTTATAGGCTAACTGAATAAGTAATTAAAATCTGGATATTTTTTGAAATCTCGACCGTATAAGCCTAGAAATTTTATGTTAGAAATTCCATTTGAAATTTCGAAAAAAAATGCATCGCGCAGTTAAAGATTATTTACCATAAGTTTTAGCATTTGTTTGAGTATAATATAAATTTCAAATTTTATTATATAGCTTCTTTGGTATTTATTAATATATTTGGAAGATTTCATACAATTCAGTTGAAAACTGCATGCTAAGAGCAAAGAATATACTAAAAAAATTGATGAATATACAATTACAATAAATTCTTACATAGAAGGAAAACTGAGAAGCTAAAGCGTAGGAATGAAAATTTTTGAGTATATCTGAAGTAGTTTTCGAAATATTTATTTTAAAGCTCAGAAAATTTGTGTGCGTTATGTTATACTTAATATTAATTAAATGGTTAAAATAATATGCTAATAATAGTCATGTAATCATTTGAGGACACATTCATATACTAATAAAAATTATCATGGTCATTGATGCGAATGTCCAGAATTTTATGTAATTTTAAATTCATACATTAAGATATTGATGTAGAAAATATAAAACGACCATCTAAAATACACGAAAAATGCAGTCTGCTATAAAATAATCTTGACAAACAAAATACGGCATTTTCACTTACTATGGCAGAGCCGGCTTAGTCAGGGGCGATCTGGAAAAACAGAGAGGGAACCGCGGTTTTGATGGATGCCGCTCTAGCTTTTAAAGTTCTCAGGAAAAATATATATATATAAATTACAAATGCAAAAATAAGGCTTGTAATTTTCCATACATTTTTATAACAACGAATTGTGGAATTGGCTTCCAATACATTGTTGTTTGACAATATCTAAGGTAACCAACCTTACTTTAGATAGATTTGTACTACTTTTTTGTAACCGTATTCCTTTTAAAAATAATTCGTGAGCCGAAATACACCTTTTGCACCCTTAAAAATTTATGTAAACTATAACGGTTAATTTTAATTTATGCAACTTGTGAAATGTTCATAATTAACCATTTCCGTCTAAACAGTTTACATGAAAAAAAAGTTTGGACTCTCTCATTCATTAGGGAATTATATAAGATTCTAACATTAAGTTTTATTTTTCACCGAATAGGATCGAGTGTTAGTGTATCGTGCTTCCACACCACAGGTCTGGGGTTGTATTAACGGGCTGGGCAAGGTCGACTCTGTCTTTCATCCCCGCTACATTGGGTCGATAAATGAGTACCAAGCTTGCTTGGAGTCTTAAACACTAAAGGTCTCTCTTCAGACAGACCACCAAATCGGGACATCTGTCCATGCACCTCAGCGTCCAATGGTCACGTGTATTAGGATGGGCACAGTAGTTCTTGGCCCTCATGGATTGGTGTGCCACTAGGTTTGAGTCTTAAGTTTGAGGATTGCCTCACTTTGGGGATACCCCTTAGATAAACATGTATTTCCACTCATTTGCAATTAAACATTTTTCTTTCAATTACGTTTATTTCAGAAGGAAGTTTGATTTTTCAAATGCATTTGCTTAATAACATGTATATTTGTGTATTATATTAAAAATTTGATCAATCCAAAATTACATGTTCTTTGCTCCTCTAAAAGCTTTTAGGATTTTACAACTGATCTTACAATCCATATACGTTTTACAGTAGTATATTTAGAAATGATAAAGACATTTTTACGACTGTGTGAGGTTTTATGCCTCGTTTATAAATATAAAAAATTGCATTCAGCTACAGTTTTTAAAATGTACAGAAATAAGTGGAGGAATAGGATACTTACATATTATGAATATTTTTGACTGCCGTAAGATATATTTATATTTCAGTTTCTTTACAATTTGAATTGAAGCTGTAAGCCACACATTTTGCGAATAATTTGATATTGAGTATAAATCCATAGGCTGTTTAATATTGTAAAGTGTTTTATTTTGATACCAGCACACATTAAAATAAGGCTCATTTGCAGTTATATGATCAGCTTCATTGATACTTAAATTTTCAAAAATTGTCTACACGTACGAAAACATTCTTTCAAAACCGCACACCACATCTCATACTATGTCTTCCCTACAGCAGGAAATATTTGTGTATACTCAAAAAATTTAATACATGATACATTTCCAAGTGTTGAAATTGTTTTTAAAATTTGGTATAAATACATTGTGGAACTGTGGGTTAACTTCACTGAACAAAATTGTTTTTAGTGTACTGTTTTGAAAGAAAAATTAATTAGGGAAAACTTTTCTCACAATAGAATTTGTAATGACTGAATTGTGTGAAAATGTAGTTATCGATGTGGGACATTTTTCCTTGTAATAAAAGAAACAGAAAGATAAGAAATTTAACTTGAGTAGAAAATGGTTTGAAGTACTGTCATGCGCATTTGAAGAAGTATATTTCCCATTAAAATTAAAAATTATTGACTGAATGTGTGATGTCCATCACAAATGCCGATGTAGAAAAGGAATTTTTATTTAATACATTAAGTTCGAAAAGGAGAACACTAGGAAGGAAAATTTAGATTTTTTCCGAAAAATATTCAGTTAACATAAAAATATCATTTATATGATTTTAATTAAAATAAATTAAAAGTATTGAAATCCTTTTTAATGCTATTTTAAATTAAAAATATAATTGAATAGAGAAAGATCGGTTTTATTTCATAAATATTATCACAGTATGTATATCACCGTATGTGCCATTTATTGTCGTTTTGTTTAAAAAATGAGATAGGTCCTTTGTGCTCTTTTTACCTCATTACTTTTTTAAAAAACAGGAAAGTGAGCGCGATTTCTTACTCTATATTCAAAAATGAATACAGGATGCTTTTTTCTGGTTCAAATCGCAATACCAAAAAAATATATAGATTTTTAATTTTTAAAAAAAGGACAAAAAAATAAATTTTGTTTGAAGAAAATATAATTATTTTTCAACTTCTAACATACTATTTATTTCATTTTTTCCTTTTTTTTTTTACCCTTCATTTTGTTTTAATTTTACTGTGACTGAACATATAGGAGAAAGAAACACCGAATTCCACTACAGCTTTCATACAAGATTGCGCAAGGCAACTTAACAGCTAGCTGTAATCGATTGATCTCGTGGTTCTTACTTGACAAAGGAACCGAACTAGGTCATAAAACTGTCCCCGTTCGACCTCCCAAGTTTTAAAAGGGGGAAAGGAAAGAAGTCTGTTGCATTTTTAAAGCGAACTTCAAAATAAGAGTAAACGCTTTCGGAATAACTTTTCAGGCGGAAGGTAACCACTTAGAGGGTTAATATTAGCATTCAATAGCCCAAATGTACCGAAAACAATAAAAGCTGGTTACTTAAACTGTAAGATCCGTTCATACATTCCGAATCATCTGCGCTGCTTTAAATGCCAGAGGTTTGGACACTTACAGACTGCCTGCCGTGGACAATTGACGTGCTCTAGATGTGCTACTGTTGGACATTCTTCCACAGATTGCAATCTGGAGCAGAAATGCGTCAATTCTTCTCAGTCTCCTTCCTGCCGATTCCAAACTGTGTCCAAAGTGGAAAATAGAAAGAGATTCAAACAATTAAAACAAATAAAAACGTATCATAAGTAGAAGTCTAAAATTTAATAGTCCCTCAACCATCTCAAACTTATGCTCAGGCCACCAAATCCATAACTGTAAACAATTCTTCACAAACAGATGAAAATATTACAAAAATAAAATGCCCACCTTAAAAAATACTCCAACCCCGCTTTTATCCCTTCCTAAACTAAAATACATCAATATCCACTACGGTTGTTTCCACATCATCCTCCTCATCTCAAGCACAACTACTTCCTTCCATATCTGCCATAATACCAACAATACAAAGTGAGTCTTTGTTACCAATACACATTCCTCCTACTACTACAACTTCTTCCCCTGGCAATGACCTAAATACTGCTACTTCATCGTTATCAACTGAAATACTCCCAGTTCTTACAACTTCTAATAAATTTGCCGCACTTTCAACTGAAGTTCAGCCATCAGTTCCCTTATCAGAGTCTGCAACTACTACACCCAATAGCGAACTTTCTAATACATCTAAAGTTCCACAGAATGTTAAACAGAATTAAAAAATTAGAAGAAAACGCACAAAAACCAGAAATAGAAACAAAAATGGCTAAACATAAACCCAGGAAGTCAGCACCTACAGAATATACGACTGATGACGAATACTTGATAATGTATGATGTGGAAGAGGAGGAAGTTGAGCCAGATCCTACGGATAAATTCGCCATTAAAGCATGTCCTATAAATTTTCCTAAAGGATATTTACGCGCGTTAACTCCAACCCGATACAGGAAAAGTAGAAGCTAAATTTTTAATAACATGTATTGTCTAACTTTGTTTTAAGCTAACATGTTCCATTCGTCTTTTTCAATGTTTTTATTTTAAGATATGGTCTGACTTGGTCCAGGAATTCCCCACCAAATTTTGTTTCTTTAACTACTTGAAAACGGTTTTAAGTGGTTTGGAATTTTAACTTTTAAAACACTGTATTGTCATTATTTTTACATTTTTATAAAACATTTTAAGTTTTTTTAACATATGTTTGACGCAGTATAGCCAAAATTGGTTCTTGCACCATAAAACTCTACATTCATTCACCCGAGGTATATTATGTTTAGTCGAGAACAGTCTTCGCTAAGCAGACAACTTTAAAAAGAATTCAAAAAATATCCACAAACAAACCCTATAATAGAAAGATCTCATCTCTGAAATACTATAATTTAAAAATTACTTAAAACAAGTATATAAAAGAAATTGAAGTAAATTCCTACTTAAGCTAACAAAGAAAATTTTATTTTAGTCACTTTTTATTAAATCGTTACAATTAAAATAAATGTATATACACATATGACATAATAACAATATTGTTGCAAAATAGAAAGCGATTTTCCTTGCAATTTTAAATTTTCTTTCTATTTAGGGTGTGTTAGTGTATTATTTTATGTTTGTTACTATTTATTCATTAATAAAATTTAATTATTACAATAAAAAAGTACAGTAAAAAGAAATCACTTTCATAGAAATTAGACCCAGGGGGTTTTCAACCCACGACCTTCCTATTAGAAATCCAAAGGGCTATCCATTGTGCTACAGGAAAACAAGGCCATTTTCTGTTTTATATATGGTTTGGGGACTGTTATTTTAATTTGTTAATATTTATTCATTAATTAAATATTAATGAATTAACATTCAAAAAGACTGAATTAACATCAAGTGTCATCCACAACAAGTTTAAAAAATTATTTTTGAACTTGAGTGAATGAATGAAAAGTATTTTATTAACGATTGAAATTTTAACAAGATATATATAATGTGACGGACTCACGCGTCTTTTTATTAACATGTCCTTCGGGTTCTTTGGGGCCAGAATTAATGTCAACTCTTTTCCAACCAAACCCAAGAAGTGAAGCGTGAAGGAAAGACGCAAATCAGGAAGCTTTTAAATATTAGAAGTTAGAGTAAGCAGGGTGGCAATTTGAGGAATGTTAGAATAATCCTTGATTCAAGCGTGAAGAAGTTTTGGAAAGATTAAGTGACAGCTAACAGAAGTTATCCGTGAAAGATAGCCATTAGGTCAAGGTGCATACCATTATACTCCAGTAAATCCGCAACTTCGAGTAAAATTCGATTGATCGATCGACAATAAGGTAGGATGGATTATTTAATATTAGGATAGGAGATAGTATTGGAATTGAGTTTAGGCGAGTTAATTAATGATAGTGGTCCAGGTTGCGTTATTTCGGTATTATATATATAGTGTGTTTAGCCACCGTAAATTCTCTCACATATACTATTAATATCTAATCTGTTAAAAATTTAAGTTTTAGGATCTTATACTGCTGGCCACCGTAAATGCAACACAATGAAGGAAGCATGCAAATAACATTAAATTAACAACATGCATTAGCAAAGGTCAGATATGCAAATGATTAGAATTTCCGCGCAGACACATCACGCGCGCCTGTAGCGCCACCTCAAAACGCTATTTAAGGCTTGAAGATTTCGACAATTTCAAGTTTGGCAATTGAGTTTTTCTTGTGGTGTTTTCAAAAAATGATCAACTATGTCTCGTAGAAAACAACGATCAGCTTTTGATCAAGTATGCGAGTTTGACAGAAGAAGGATAGTGACCTACCGAGATTGTGGATTGTCTTTCAGGGAAATCGGTAGTCGTGTTGGACGCAACCAAACAACTGTAATGCAGATATGTGACCGATGGATGCAGGAAGGTACGACGGACCAACGTGGTCGATCGCATCCACCTCAGTGCACCACTTCACGTGAGGACAAGCAAATTGTTCGCATGGCAGTGACGGATCACTCAGTCACATCATGAACCTTAGAACAGAACATTGAGTCTGTAACGCATCATTCAGTGTCTGCGCGTACCATTCGACGCCTTTTACAGCAGAGTGGTCTGTCCGAAAGACGTCCATTACTTTGTCTACCCTTGACGCAGAACCACAGACATCTTCGCCACCAATGGTGCGATGAAAGAAGGATGTGGGTAGCAGAATGAAATGAAGTTGTCTTTACTGTCGAGTCACGTATCTGTCTTCCACCCCACGATTGTCGGATTCTAGTCTGGAGACACCGTGGAGAGAGGATGCTGAACAGCTGCGTCATGCACTGCTACACTGGTCCTGCACCAGGTATTATGGTATGGGGCGGTATTGGATATCACTTTCGCACTCCTCTAGTACGTATTGCCGGTACTTTAAACAGACAGCGCTAGATCTCCGAGGTGTTGGAGCCAGTTGTTCTTCCTAACCTTCAGGGCTTGGCAACAGCCATATTTTAACAAGATAATGCACGATCACACGTGGCACTCATTGTCCAAAGGTTCTTCGTCAATCACCAGATTGAATTGCTTCATTGGCCGGCTCGCTCTCCGGATCTTTCGCCGATAGAAAACATGTGGCCCATGGTTGCTCAATGATTGACCCAGATTACACCTCCAGCTGCCACACCAGATCAACTTTGACCAAGTGTGGAAGTTGCTTGGTCTGCTGTACCCAAAGAACACATCCAATGTCTCTTTGAATCAATGCCGAGGCTTGTGGCAGCGGTGATCTCCAACAATGGCGGCTACTCTGGTGACTGATTCTGGCAGGAACCACACTACACAGAAGTATATAAATTTAATCATTTGATACTTGGTCAGCATGTTATCTACAAAATAAATTTTGTTGTGCTATCTCTTATCTTTCTTAGTGTTGTATTTTTGGTGGCCAGCAGTGTAATAAAGTCAAATTAAGATCATGGCAGCTTCTAGTTCTTCCGTAATTCATACACCTCTAGCTCACGCTGATATTCAAGGAGAAGGGCACCCGAGAGGGCATCCAACGAAATATAATTTGTATGACCCCGCTGTAAGAAGCGCGAACGAGTTAAGTGTTTTACCAGAAGTGTTCTTTTTCAGGTGCGAGAACGTAAATGAATTCTTGGAGGGTATTGACAATCAAATACGATTACTTGAGATACCCAGTGATTTATCATGTGCTTATTTGAAGGGTCATCTCCTGGAGAGGGCCCAAGATTGGTGTTAGATATTCGAGTCAGCGTTAGTGCAGAATACCACCACGGATTTTCCGCAGTTAAAAGCAGCGTTGTCAAAAGTATTCCCTACCATACATAATAAGAAAGACTTAGAAATAAAGTTATATGCTTCCCAGCAGAGAAGGGACCAGGAGCCAACAGATTTTGTTAACTATTTATTAAAACTGAATAAAAAACTAGAGCTGGGGATGTCAGAGGAAGCCTTGGTAAACCATATTTTCGTTAGACTCGAACCACAAGTCCAGGGTTATGGGGAGGCTCGAAATCCACAAAGAACGGTCTTATCTAAGTTTGAGGAAAGATATTCATGCAAGGCATTGCGGCGTTTAGGAAAACCAAATTCGGTAGCTGTGCGTAGATCGAGTAATGGCAGAAATGATTATAGGGGTAACTACGAGAATCGCCGTCAGGGAAATCAGTGGTTCGACAAAAAATATAGATTTCAAAAGGAAGATCGAAGATTTAACGATAGGGGATACCAATTTATAAATGGGGATCAAAAGGACGATTTTAGTAGAGGGGACCGCAAAAAAAGAAGTTTGAGTGAGAATTTTAGTCGAGGCGACAGGAGACAAAGGGATGATTAAATATTTTGAATGTTAGTGATGTTCAAAGTTATCAGACTCAGTCGGCAAATGAGGTACCGATTAAACTTTCTGCGATATGCATGTATCCAGTGGAACTCCCATATGTTCCTATTTTGTTAAATGATACTTTTCCGAAAGCCTTATGGGACACTGGCGCGGAGAAATCATTTATATTGGAGGAGACATACAGAAAATATTTTTTTTTATAAACAAGTAAAATAATCACGCGCTCAGGTGATCATGGCACAGGGAGCTAAATGTCAGAATGTAGAAATTGTGGAATTGAATGTTCGAATTAGGGAGTTTGAAAAGCCTTGTTTGTTTCATGTGTTGGCAGATTTAGAATAGCCATGCATTCTCAGGGTGGATTTTATAAGTGGATCAAAGATTGTTTTGGACTTTGATCGGAAATTGTTGGCGATTCACAATTCGCAAATTGATGCGGTGGTTCAAACGACTGAGGAAGGAAATGTAGAAATAGATCTTTCTAAGACAAGACTGGAGGAATATTAAAAATTAAACTTAAGATGAATAGTGAAAATTAAAGTTTAAATTGAATATTGGAAATTAATGGTCAAAGTGACTATTCGAAGTTAAAATTTAAATAGAGCATGGAAAGTTAGGGGTTCAGAAAAATAAAATTTAGGCACGTAATTTCTTAAGGGCCATTAAGACCCTTTTGGAGGGGATTGTGACGGGCTCACGCGTCTTTTCATTAACATGTTCTTTGGGGCCAGAATTAATGGCAACTCTTTTCCAACCAAACCAAAGAAGTAAAGCGTGAAAGAAAGATGCAAATCAAGAAGCTTTTAAATATCAGAAGTTACAGTAAGCAGGGTTGCAATTTGAGGAATGTTAGAATAATCCGTGATCCAAGCGTGAACAAGTTTTGGAAAGATTAACCTTTTGGAGACGGCGGTTTTTGTGAGAAAAATGCCCTTAAAGACGGCGCGAACTTTACTTCTCCCTTTTTCGTAGCTGATTTATGACACCATACATCGGCGGATAAAAGAAGCAGGGCAGTCGTTGTTACCCCGCTGAATAGTGGGGATGTTCGCGATTTAGAAAGTCCTTAAACACAAATAGTCTCCCTTTCTTAGGGAAACATGTTTTCTTGAAGAATTCAATGTAGTAATTACTAATGTTTTCAGTTCAAGAATTTCATAATAAGAATTCATATAAAGAATTTCATAAAAAAAATTAAACGCCTATATCGTTGTAGGAAAAGGTACAATAAACTAATCCAAATTTAATTGATTTTATTTAAGAAAAAATTTATATTTTGATTTTCAATTAAATTTATTAAAATAGTTATAAAAAGTTTTAAATTTATTTTTTATTCATATACATAAATGCAGGAATTTGGTATACACACCTGGTGTTAAAACTTAAAATAGTCAAATTAGAAATAAGAAGTAAATAATATGATTTTTCATAACTTGCACATAATTATAAGCAAAAATACAAAATAAAATAAAATGCCCAATTGCTGATCATGTCTCTTTATGTTATAATGTAAAGTTCAGACTTTCTCAAATCGACAATAAAATGAGCTTAAAAGATCTTACAAGTATTCACAGCATCTGCATATCAATAAACATATTGCCATAAATCCTTTTTTGGAAACTTCATTGTTACTCAATTTATAATTGTTTTTCTTTTTTAAAACATGTCAGAAAAATCTTAAAAATTTAAATCCTCTTAAGGATTTTCGTATATATCTTCCATAAAGGAATGATAGATTTGATGTATAATTGTCATTTTTTATTTTCCATAATCCATTATATTATGATACATTAGAATGCATAGTACTCAACGAATCCTAAGATTAAATCTACATTTTATTATAACAGGCATCTTTCAAAAATTAAAATGTTTTACTTTGATCTAATTCTTCTGATATATACAGAAAAATATGATAAAACATTTACTGTGGCAAATATATGAGATGAATAGCAGTTAAGTGTTTCGCATTATGCTATAAAATATGAATATCCTAAGCCTATAAGTTTTGGCCCTTGTTGGATAGTGCGACATTGTAGTCACTAAATGTTTTTATTGAAAAATGGTCACGATTAGAGATTCTATTGTGTAGCACAGCTGATACGCATAAAATCAAAGTCCTTACGTTGCCGTGGTGTGAAAATAAGAAGTGGGGGCTCTTTCTCGACTATCGTTCTCGTTACTTGATCGTCAGTTAAATTACGAGGTCCGTCTTATTACTTTGACCCTAATAAAATTCGTAAATGAAATATGAATTATTTATCAATTTATATATACCTCGTGTTCCTAAAAATAAATTCTTTAAATATACATTAGAAATTTAAAATTATATTTTTTCCAACATTAATAAATTGTTTTCATTAGTAAAAAAGAGAAAATGCTTTGAATTCTTAGAATACTTGATAGTAAAACGCAAACAATAAGCTAATATCAAAGACTAAATATTATGACTACAAACATATTTAATTTGCCGAGGAGCTTCAGCAATCTCAAAAAACTTGTTTACACAAAAGGATTATATTATTTTTATTTATAATTAATTGTTTCTTTTGCGAGAAAGGGCAACATATTGGGACTTCTTAATTTTTTTTTCACTTTTTGTACAAAAAAGTGATATTCTTAGCCTTTGAATAATCCTTACTTTTTATTTAAATTTTCAAAATAATTGCATTTTATTGCTTAAATTCTAAGATTACAGCTCTGATTTTTGTGCGGTAATGAACTGACTTTGGTGTGTGATTTTGTGCATAAGGGATTGATTATTTATATTTTAGATTGTTTTGATTTAACAATTTTATTTTAGTTACATTTAAATATGCCTTTAGAATGAAATATAGTTACACCAAAAATGAATAAAAGTGATTTCTGTGGAAAGTTGCGCAAATCCGAGAGAAATGCACCACTTTAAATAAAATGGCAATAGTTTAATGTTCTTTAGATAGCCCGGCACCATTTGATCCGCGGACCGGGGGTTGCGGATCACTGCCCTAAGTGATTGGGTGCTTTTTACCTTATCTCTCAAAATCTAACACAATATCAGTTCCCCGAAGAGGGTTGTTTTCATTCTCCTAATAACGTTCGCAAAGTAGAAGAGGACAGTCTTGAAGAAGGACTTGGTCGGCATAGTTTCTATTTATCCTATGTACGATAATTTCATTGAAAAAGGAATACACTCTCTAAAAAGATGTATTACGGCAACTAGAGGAAGAATAGTTTTCCGGCTACTTGAAAGCAACCTTGGAAGAATTACAAGAAGGCAGATGTGCACTTCTAGGTTTTATTACACCAAAAAAAGGCATAGGATAATCAACAATGATCAAAAACTAAAGCATCAACAAAAATCAAGAGGGACAAGCATTCTATATCGATATAAAAGATTTTACAACCTGCTTTCATGCTCATTTACAAGAACCATCTGATTCTGTATTCAGAGTTTCAAAAGTTCAATAGCCTTAGAGCGCACCCGAACACTTTTTTCTTTGTACTATCATACCTAAAATGTGTGACTCACGAATAACTGTGCGAAGAAAAAAAAGAGAACAAACACATTTTTTTTTACTTCAGTATAACTATCTATTAGACTACGTTCTGATTATATTTATTCTTCAGATAGATTTTAAAGCATTTTGCAAATTTTTTTGTAATTATTATTATAAAGGAAACTTACTTTATTTTTTTTAATCAGGAAATCCAACACTGTAGAACTTTCAAAGAATAATAGTGTAACAAAAGCAAGGATTTCATTTTTGCTTTTAAGGTTTTTGTATAAATCGGGGCTTTTTTCTTATGTTGAAGAGCTTGTAATATAGGTTTTCTACAAATTTCAAAGAAATTATATCGGAATTAAGAGTTTCTGGTTCAAATACTCAACTTTTTTATACATCAATTGTTATAATAAAAATGTCGACGTTAGTTTCTTGTGCATTTTATAAATAAAGTCGAAGGACTAAAATGGATAATTTTAAGAATCTGTAACGAATATTTAATTAATTTTTTGTTGTAAATATCTTTTCCTTTTTTTTGTTTTTGTTGTTTATAAACGATTAAAAATAGGCTTTTTTTATGCTTCAATATAAAATTTTTTTAAAAAATTTCTTCATTAAGCATAACGTAAGATAGCAGTAAAAATACGTTTCTGTACAGTAATACATTGTGTAATCTAGATATGTATTATAAATGTAAAAGTTTGTGAGGATGTTTGGCCGTCTTTCGCCCAAAAACAACTGAATTGATTTTAATGAAACTTTACAGTAATATAGCTTATACATCAGAAGAACACATAGGCTATAATTTATAGCATAGACTATAATTTATAAAGATATTGTGTGAAGTGTCCAAAATAAAACGATATTTGTCAAGTAAGTAGGAAAAAATTCTGCCATATCCAAGCAATTCTGGCGTGCGCTGCAAAAAAGCCCATGACAGCATATATCTACCTTTTGTTTGTGAAGAAACCCTTTTTGTTTTGGCTACGCATGGCGCTCGCTTCTAATTAATTCCTGTGATCAGCATAATGCCTATTTTTTTTATTTCAGAATAAAACTAAGTTTTGAAGGGAGAGGTTGTTATAAATCTCTCTTTATTTGAATCCCTTTTTTAAGATTTTATTATGCACATTTGGAATTAAGAAATTGATCTTCAAAGTAAATAAACTTTCTCTTTCACACTACATCATTTGGACAAGTTTTCAAAATTTGTTTGTGGTTAGTAATTAATTATAACGTTGTAATTTTAATTAAATAGGCGGATATTGCATTTTTAAGTATAAAAATAATTATTAATAATTATAACGTTAATAATTATTAATAATTATAATTAATTATAACGTTGTAATTTTAATTAAATAGGCGGATATTGCATGTTTAAGTATAAAAATAATTATAATTACTGTACTGTATTTTTTGGAGTTAGTTAATATTAACGTCGCTTTGTTAAGCTTTTGGCAACGGACCACGTAATCTTAAACCATGGTCAAGTGACGTAGATGACACCTGAGCTGGCACCCTCTTCTCGCAACTACCACACCGCTCCAATTTAAAGAAGGAATATTCTACCAATACTTAGCAGGAATATTCTTTGAAAACGATTTGACTATTTATTTTAAGTTAACGGTGTATATATTTAATTTTACAGTGGAATATCTTTAATTAATTTATTAGCTCTAACGGATTAAATTTCCAAAAGTGGAGTATTTTGTTTATGTATATCCCTTAATTTTCAATGTAGTGATCCCAAAAATAAATATTGTTTGAAAAAACCTGCTGTAAATCCTAATGCGGTGGATAAAGTATTAACGTGCATCACTCCCCCTACACGGCGGGTCTTACAAAGTTCTAATAAAGCTCGAGCTATGACAGTAGCTAGACATTTGCCAACTTGACTCTATCGTTAACATTTCACTATGTTTTTCATTGAATCGCCATTATAATTTAAGAAACGGCATTGCTTGCGAATATTACAATTTTAACATAAAATAAATAACACAGAAAGTAATATTACACTTTCAGACATAAATTATCTACACTATTTTAAGCGTTTATTACACAAAACTTTTAACAATGTGTTACTTTTGCTGAGCAGAGATCAGATCATGTTCCTCATTTTCTAACTCACAATCGGAATCAGAATCATCAAAAATTTCATCTTCTAAATCTGCTAAAACTTTCTGAATCTCATCAGTGGTAAGTCCCCTTTTACGTTTAGGCATTTTTTTAAAAATCAAATTAGTTTAAAATGAAATGATTAGGTAATCGAGATGACAAAATCGCTTGATAAAATAACTATGCACTCTCCGCTAGTGAGAATTTAAGCATAAGGGAAAAAAGAGGGATTTCTAGATAAGGGTGAAAGAGGGAACTGTATTCCCCTCCTGTTTAAATACA
Source organism: Trichonephila clavipes (assembly GCA_019973935.1). Taxonomy (NCBI): domain Eukaryota; kingdom Metazoa; phylum Arthropoda; class Arachnida; order Araneae; family Nephilidae; genus Trichonephila; species Trichonephila clavipes. The sequence continues at coordinate 131,182 of BMAU01009760.1, read as the reverse complement.
AAAGAAACTGGTCAAGCAAATGATTTTCCAGGGCTGTAATAGGCCTCATGCTGTTTCGAAAGCTATTAAGAGGGGAAAGCATTGCGTGGCCGATACACCGGCCAGAGCCGTCTTTTAAAGATCTGTTCCTTTTGGCCTTTATATCGGCCAGCCGTCCTCAAAATGTTAAGTGACAGTTAACTGAAGTTATTCGTGACCCAGAGCCATTAGGTTAAGTTGCATACTATTGCACTTCAGTAAATCCGCAACTTCCAGTAAGAGTGGATTGAGATATCAATTGACATTAAGGTAGGAGTGACTGTTTAATATTAGGATAGGTGATAGTATTGGAATTGAGTTTAGGCGAGTTAATTATTGATAGTAGTCCGGGTTACGTTATTTCGGTATTATATATATATATATATATATATTGTGTGTTTAGCCACCGTAGATTCTCTCACATATATTATTATTATCTAATATGTTAGAAGTTTAAGTTTTAGGATCTTAATAAAGTCCAATTAGATCATGGTAGCTTCTAGTTCTTCCGTTATTCCTGCACCTCTAGCTCACGCTGATAATCAAGGAGAAGGGCACCCGAGGGAGGCGCTCTTACAATATATATATATATTGAGAGAGTGTGAACTAATAGTAGGGATTGAAAAAACCATTCAAAAGAAACATTTAAAATTTAATACACTGTTGTTTGCAAAAATACAGTACCATGAAGTAATCATCAGAATCAAATGAACATTGCAACAAATATTAATTATAAGATGTTACGTAATATAGTAAAGTTTCTGAGACAACGCGCATGCATGGCGTGTGCAGCGCTTTCTGAACTGAGGCTTAAAGCGTCTAAATAGAGGGTTGTAGCGGAACCTGTTGAAAATAATTAATGATTATTTGTTAGTGGTGAACGTTTGGTGACATCTACGCCTCCACGATGAAATAAAGAGAAAAATTCCAACAACTTGCGCAGTTTGAACGGGGAAGGACTGTCTGCCTTCGAGGAGGAGGATTTTCCTGTCGTGCAATAGGAGCTCGTGTGTAACGGAACAGTGATGCGAGTTTAGAAGCAGTTGACTGACGAGCACCGAACAACTCGAACAACTGGCAGCGGACGACGGAAGGTGACGTCAGTGCGCAACGATCGACACCTGCTCCGCATGGCGGTGAATGACCTTACAGCTTCCTCCAGGCAGTTGGCAGAATGTTGGTCTACTGCTACAGGTATACTAATATCGGCTTCGTCAATGCGTCGGCGTCTGCTGCCCCGTGGATTGCGTGCAAGGCTGCTTTTATACAGGACCCCCTCACGGCAAACCATTGACCGCTGCGTCTGCAATGGGTGCATGAGCACAGAGCCCGGCACGCTGATGGGCACCTTTTTTTTTCTTTCAGATGAATCACGCTTCAGTTTGTAGAACCACGATGGCCGCATTCGTGTTACTCACTCTGTCGGTGAACGCTGCCTTCCAGAGTGCGTTTCAGAATGACATCGCCTGGAGTTATGGTTTGAGGTGTGATTTCGTATCATGGACGATCCAATTGGCTGCGAATTTTAGGGTAATATCAATAGCAGCAGGTACGTCCGTGAATTGCTACAGCCCGAAGTCGTTCCCTTCCTTCAAGACATTCCTGGTGCTATCTTTCAGTAGGATAATACACTCACATGCTGCAAAGACTGTTCTAGACTTCTGTTCAGCCCAACACATGCAACTCCTTCTTTAGCCTGCTTATTCGCCGGATACGTCGCCTATTGAGCACATCTGGGATTTGGTGGGCCGGCGTCTCGCTCGTGATCCGTGTCCTGCAGCTTCAAAAGACGATCTTTTGCTGCACATGCACGAAGTATAGAATTCTCTTTTACAAGCAGACATTCAAAATCTGCTTGACTCCATGTCACGTCGTATAGCAGCACTTATTGCAGCGCGGGGTGTCTACACCAAATACTGATTTCGAACATTTAATATTGTTTGTTTTTTTTTGCTTTATAAATTTCGTTATTTATTTGTACTAATACAAGACGTCTGTTCATTAAATTACATATAATTCTGATGGTTCCTTTATGTTGTTGCCTTTTTTACAAACAGCAGTTTATTTAATATAATAGAACAGAGATACTGAAAGTGTAGGGTACTGAAGGTGTGGGGCGTGATAATCCTACAAGGGGGACGTGAGCATATCAGAAAAATAAAAAATAATGTATTATTTAAAAATATATATATGTTTACTGAAAGGGGGTGCGAATTATAATGGAAATAATACGCAATCATTTACGCAGCGAGATTCAAGAACCATTAAATAAAAGTCTGGAAAACTTTAAACATTAAATTTATTTAACATTAAAACAAGCAGTTAAATTCCCAAACCTAAACATATTATTCCAACACTCGATCGTGCTGACATTTCAAGGAACAGTCACAATAATCCCCCAATCTGTGGAATAAGTAGTCTCACACACACACATGTATTCATAAAAAAAGGAACTGCTGACGCAAGGGAGAAGAACTTTATACAAAGCTTTATGCGATTTAGATGCTGCAGGTTCAGTGGCGGTATGATTAAATGGCATCACAATCTGCTTATACTTTGCCTAGCAGAAAAGTAGGTGAGATAGAAAATTGACTTAAATTGAGGATAATTGTTATTTTCAAAAATTGGAAGCAAAACAAATTACATTCTGAATTGATAAAAAATAAAATGCATGCTGCATATGTAGTATTACAATCGGTTCCAATGTAAAAATAAGAATGGAAATGCAACATCACACTTACCCTATTACTTAAATATAATTAGTTTATTTCATTTAATAATTAATGAAATTTTTATGATTTAAATGTAACGTATTAATTGTTATTTTAATAATTTATACGGTTTATAATTAAGGTCATATTGTAGCTTTTGCGTCACAGTACATTATTATTTCATTCAATACATTGTTATTGCATTGAAGGGGGCGCTGAAAATTATGATTGAGAAATGGGTCACAAATATTTAAAAGTTTGAGAGGCACTCTAATAGGGTTTCAAACTGAACTCCTGAAGGGCGAGAAAAGGGGTTAAAAGAACGTAGAAAATGATGGGAATTTATTCCTTCTGGAAATATTTCTCCTGCGGTCGGTAATAACATATGACGATTATTAACTGAAAAATACTATTTTATTAATGCAGAATATTTTTCACCAGGTAGGTGACGTGGTTGATTTGTCGCTGGTCTTCTGCATCTATGGATGCGGGTTAAACCCCGTCCCAAGTCGGTGCATTTTCTTGATGCAGAAAATCGACAGCGGCTATGTCATATGATTATCCGGCATGTAAAAGATACCTAGAGTGTCTGTTTGGCTTAGGTGCTCTCGGGAAAATTAAATCCTTTTACTGGTTTGCATCCCCAAGAGCTCAGGTGCCTCCCTCTGGTGAGGAGACTGGGTGTCAAAATGCGCGGACCCCCTGGGTTCCACCCTGAACACCAAGATTAATTTGAGGCAAATAATCCCTAAGAGCCATTTTGTATAATAATAACTTGTATTTATTATATCAATTCAATTCTCAAAAACTCTAATAACATATAATATTTTTATGTTACGTCAAACAAAAGGGATTTACCTTTAATATTAAATTAAATTACGAATTATGAAATTAATCAATAATTATGCGCAAGATCAAATAAGGTCTACCGAAATAGGAGGTCCGAGAAATACACGTAACTCGAATTATTAGCTTTCATTAACTCGACGATTTCTTTTCACGTAACTCGAATTATTAGCTTTTTAGTTTAATAAAATTAATTAATTTTATTAAACTAACGCTTATTTTTAAGTGTAAATAAATTATAGTTACCGCTTGGTATATCAGCTTTCTAGTTCTTCCGTAGAATAACAGCAATAACGCTTCGCTAACGTAATCCCATAGAATCCTCTAAATTTGAGGCTGCCAATAGCCTTCATACTTGCTACTTACTTCAGTGTTTCTCAAACTGTGGGGCGTGCCCCCCTTGCGGGTCGTGATAACTCTGCGATGGGGGCGCGAGCATATTGAAAAGTCAAAAACAAAAGATAATTTATAAAAAAAATTATTAATTTACTGAATGTAAGCAAACAAAATACTTTTTGATATAATAAAATATAAAATACACATTTACATTGATATAATACACTTATAAATGTATTAGTACTGTACAATGTATTTTATTATTAATTTACCTATACTAAGTTAAGAATAAGTTTGATAATTATCAGTGACCTCTCTCTCTCTTATGGGCTTGTACTATCACTTATCTTGATAATTTGCACGGTTTTTGATTAATTCCTTAAGTGCCGATTAAAAGTTATGCGATTCGCTCCCCAGTGCAACCGTTTTCTACGTAGACGAGCGTGTTTCGATGGGGGGAGAACAGGAGTAAGTAAGCAAACACTGTCAAAGTCCTCTTGTTACATTCCAAAACCTTCGCAATATTTGTATAGATAGCACTTCACAAAAAGATCGTACTTCAGAAAGACGTATATATACGTCCAGAAAATTCATATTTTGTCTGAACGAGACGTTTATGTACGTCGGTGGCACATAAGAGTTAAAGTCGTATTGTAGCTTTAGTGCCAAAGAATAGTATTATTGAACTCATGCATTGCTATTGTATGGAGGGGGGGCGCGATGTAAATGATGATTGAATAGTGGGTCGCGTCTATTGAAAGCTTGAGAAGCACTGCTCTACTTAAATACTCTATCTACTTTGCATATCCCGTTCACTTTTTGGAGTTGATTGGAAATAATCCCTTAAAAGACGCCTAAGAAGATTAGTGGAAAGGTTCCGTACAGATTCGTCACAAGAATTACTTGCGGTAATTGGTATCGCCTGTAGAGTGCCACGCTAAAATTGATACGAGCTCCTGGGGAATGGACTAGTTCTGAGAAGGTTAAAATGCCGATGCGCAGACCATAAAAAAAGAAGAGTTTTCCATTCCCAGCCTGGTATACAATGTTGGAAAAAATACTGAAAATCTACGATGAGTCTTTGAAATTTTTCTGTAGATATTTTCCTTTCCAAAGGAACGTGTATTAAATTATCAGACAAAAATATAGATATTAGAGAAATTTAGTACAATGTGACAGAAATATATTATTTTTTTCAATAAAAAAAAATCCAACGTTTTCATTTTCTTTAGAAAAGAAAATCAAACTTTTTTTTCGAAGAATTTTGGTTCAAATCAGTCTAAATAAAAAAGAAAGTTTTTTTATTGATTCTTCAGCCCGAACGATTTTTCCGGGACGGAACTCTGAGATTTATTGTTCACTTCGATCTTTTACTGCGGGTCCTATCAAAATTCTTTCTTCTTGTGACCCATAACCACGGAGACTTAATCGCTTCTGATCTTCCCAACCGTAAATGTGATTCAAAAGGTGGATGATAAAAGCGACCCCACGCACGAAATCCGGCAACTACTTTGAAACAGAAACGTGATAAGAAGAATGTTTGGGAAGGACTGCATTCCAATCACTTGCAGTACACAAAGACATATACGAAAATGCACATCTACTGAGCTATTTGTACTATTTACCTAATAAAACTATTTTTTCCGAAAGTTTTAAAAAGAAAATGTTTAAATTTCCTTTACAAAAAGTGAGTTAATGTGAAGCAAAATTAAGGTATATCCGACTACTCTAAAATTATGAATTTTTTTATGGTGTTATTTTATAAGCCATCGTATTAGCTTTATAATAGAGCCAAGTTCATTATTTTCCATTAGCTAGAACAAAAACTAAAATGCTTTTGTAAAGGCAGAGGACTTTAAGCTAACATGTCATACTTTAAAAAGCGTTTCACTCAAAATGTGTTTTTTTTAATACTTAAATGGGAACAGCGATTGCTCAATTTTTTTTAAATAATTAATAATTGCGTTGTTCAGTATAATAGTAGAAGTGTTATAAACTTAATATTTATGAATCACTGTCCCTTATGTGAATATAATCATTGCCTTTTTTTTTAAAGCAATTCCATATAATAATATGATAAAGTGCTCTAGTTTTTGTAAAAATTTAAATAACTCTTATCCTGAAGGTCATTTCAAAAATGGAAAGCAAAGCAACACATCAAAATTGTAAAATTGAAAATGTGTTCATAAACTTTTTGTACAAAAAGGGCTCCGTTTATGTCATTTTTTGTGAATTTTTACGTATTTTTTTTTTCCATTTTAGTAATCATAATTTTTTTTTTTTTCTTAATTCTAACATATTTTCTTAACATGTTCAAATTAAATTAAAAAAACTACAAAAAAAAAATCCCTGTATTTCCATTTAAAAAAAATGTCGCAAGTAGTCGGATACATTAACTCAAAGGTTTTGAGTTTATGAAGTGAAGATAATTCAAATTCAAGTGTCTGTAGTAAATTCAGAATATCAAACTGAATAAACTTCATTTTCATTAGAAACAAGGGCTAAAGATCTTAAAATATCTCAGTCCTAAATAATCCTAATGAAGTCCTAACTTTTATTCAAAAGAACAAAAAACTATTAATAATATGTAGCGTTTGATAAGGATGAAATTCGTATTCTATTCATACAATATAACATTAAAAGGAATTCAAAATGCATATAAATACCTGAACCAAAAATAAACTAAATAACATGGTTTTGTCGAAGATAATGTTAACCCAAATCAAAGAGTGGTTTCATTTAAAGGCAATTTTAGGGTATTTTATCATTAATTTAAACATATGAAACATATGAATATGTTTTTGAGCAGCATGTAAGTACACAAAAATGACAAAATATGTACAAAAGTAATCTTTATCAACGCTACATAGCGCCCGTGTAATTAACAAATGGCATTATAATTAAATCGCGTAATTCCTTCTGTCCTATTTCTCTGTAACCCAAATGTCTTTTACGTAATAACTGAAATGAATACATCGCATTTCATGAGTTTTGTATGCCATAAAACTCTAACATTGTTGGAAGCACAGGTGTCGTCCTCGTCACTTGACATTTAGCTACGGCGTAGCAGGCCTCGTATCTGCTGACTCATGAGTTTCAGTTCTGGCACCTGTAAAGCTGGGGTGGGTATCACGTTGATCGCAATCGACCGGTGGACCACAAAGACATTTTGGGCTGACGACTTGAAGATTTTAGCAGTTAGTAATTTTATAGGGAAGATTGGTTGAAGTACGCAGACTATAAGTCTTCTACTGCCTATAACAACAAAAACTAACTTTAGATAAAAATGATTTATTTTCTAATATGTTTTGAATTGTTTCATAACAAACGCATCATTTCATATTATATTTGGAGCTATTATTATTGTTCGTATTTTGCATTTTGCTTTAAACGCGGTTTTTAAAATTGTAAGTTTTTTTTTGTTGTTTTTTTAGTTCTATAGGTAATAAAGTACATATTCCGTATTTATTATATTAAATTCTAAAAAATAAATATTATAGACCTTTCCCTACCTCACCACACCCACGCCATTGTGCATTAGCGCACAAAAGAATTTTTCAAGGGTTGGAAGACTACCCTTCTCGTATCATACCGCAATACGCAGCCGAACATATTTTTTGACCGTCGAGAACAAAAATCAGTAAAAAATAAATTACTGAATAAATAATCTGCATTAATTAATAAAAAAGTTAATAATAACAAATAAATACGTTTTACGTACTTTATACATGGGATTAAAATCCATCGGGAAAAGTTCAAGGGAGAGTCCGGACCCCTTCCCCCCCCTCCATGTGTGCGCCACTAACACCGGGTGAACGGCAACACCTTGAAAAAATGAGAAGTAGCCCATATTCAGGAAAAGTCTGCCTACCCTTGCTCTGAAGTCTCTTTATGTAAAGTAACTAATGCACATTAAATCTATCGAGGCTCAAAATGAGAAGGGATGAGTGAACTTTTATGGATCGCCCTTTTGCAATTTCTACTTTTACCTCACTCTCTTTATATATAAAAATCTTCTGTGCGTGTGTATGCCACTAAGCTCCTCATAAACGGCTGGACCGATTTCGATGAAATTTTTTGTGGGTGTTCAAGTAAATTGAACCTTAAAACGCATAATTAGTACCATTTCTCGCCTCCAGGGGAAAATTCGGAACTTCTTTTTTTTTCAGGTGTTTTAAAACGTTATCTAATTTTTTTTTCATGAAACTCACACAAAAAATAACTACAGATTCATAAAGATCATTTATTTCGCCACGATATGCTATAATTTATTTTACAAAATAATTATATTTTGTATTTTTTACGATTTTTTTAAAATGAGTCGAAATCGGTTCCTTTTTTTTTTTTTTTTTTTTTTTGAATATAAAATTCTAAGTTGCTCCGCTGGACCTTTCGCGTTAATGAAAAAATATTTTACACTAAAAACGTTCACGCTTTTCTATTTTAGAATCAGTCATTTAAAAATTTTAATGTCAAAAACTGTTCTTTTTTTACGATTTTTCAAAAAATACTCAAAATTTTATTTAAATACTTAATAACATCTTTAGTAATAAAAATCTCACGAAACTTTTTTCCTGTGTAGAACGATATTATACGTAATCTGTACTAGGATTGATAAAATATCTTCAAAAGTACGGTTATTTAATACCAAATCTGTTTTTTTCGTTTTTTTTTTTTTTGCGACAAATATGTAAGCATTACTTTTTCTTTAAGTTTTTTGTTAAAAAATTACCGTTGTTTTCAATCGATACATGAAGTTTGAAAGCATTAACTTATAAATGAAGCCCAAAACAAATTAAAACTTTAAAAAAATCAATTTTACAATAGCTCTGAGTTTGGCGGCGAAAACCTGTTTCGCGCCAAAAAAACTCTTTTTCTGCTCAGCCCTCTACTTTTAATGAAAGGTTAAACTAGAAAAGAAAGTGCGGCTATATATATATAAATATTGAAATTCACCAGATTTGGCGAAATTTAATATCAAAAACTTTTTTTTTTTACAATTTTTCAAAAAATACTTTCGTTTTTTCTCCTTTTTGCGAGAAATATTTAAGCACTATTTTTGTTGCATTTGTTGAAGGTTAAAATTAAAATAAAATATCAAAATGTTTTTATCAGATCGGTTTTTTTAAATGTTTTTTTCAGTACATGTATATAAATATATATATCTAGGCTTTCCCCCATACTGTTTTTTTTCTTACTTATATATATTTATATGTTTAATCAAACATTCAAACATTCAGAAAAAAACAATCGTTTCAATAGCTATCTGTAAAATATTCTTTTTTTAATTACTTTTAGAAATTTTATTTTAATAAATATAGATATGTTTTTTAAAAGGATTATTTCTATTATTTCATTACTAAATGAATTCTTTGTTAATTAAAAAGTACATCGTCCATTATTTTGGATCAAAATACACTTTAGAGACATTTTTAAGCTAACTATATGTAACGATTGATTTATTCATGAAAATCTGAAATCTATTTTATTATTTTAGATCCTTAAAAATTAAGGGCAGTCGGAAAGGTAAAATTTGATTTTTTTGACAATTTAAGATTTTTACATTTTCACATAGAACAGATTTTAACCTTTCTAAAAATACCTTATTTAACCTCTAGGGTAATTACCCTAAAAAACCTTTTTTAAATAATCGTTGAAACTGGGCCACGCCCATTTGACAAGGAAAAAGTAAACAAAGTTTTTTGTTTTGGCTTAAAAGTTGAGCGTATGGTATAAATCAAAACATTTATCTTTTATTGTATAAATTAAGCCTTTTATTATTTTATTTCACTTTCAAAACTGCGTTGTAATTTTTGAACTCGCAAGTATTCTTTAACATTATTAAGCTTAAACTTTCAAAAACATTGCTATAATATATCGACTTTATCATGCCTAGAGCATCAACTAAAGTATTTAAGAAACGTTTTAATAAAGGAAGATGTAATAAAAGTAATGATGGTTGTGGTGAAAGCAATTCTACTGTTTCAAAGAACTCTGCTGATGAAAAGAATTGTGCTGATGGTACTGCCATCTGCCAGTGAAAACTATTATTAAAAAATGATGAACGTTTTTGTTTTTTTTGACTCTTAGAAAAAACATCAGAATCGTTTTCTTTTTATTGCTTCACATTAATAATTGTTTAATTCTAACTATGCAATATTGCTTTTTTTGCATAAGTCATACATCGAAATTTATGGCAAGCTGTTCGTGATATCTTATGCTGTTGCTGTTGATGGTAGAAAGCGAAGGGGAATATAGAACAATAATTTTTTGTCGCTAATAAAAACGTGTTAGCTGGCTATATCCATTTTCAGAGTCTCTCTACAATGTTCGGTACACAAAATATTTAGAAACCTGTCTTAAATCAAAAATACCATTGCTCTGTCGAGTGGGATGCATAGAACAAATTTTCGACGAAAACTAAGATGAGGGTCAAAAACTTTCTGACGACATAAGTTTAGAAATCACTCACATTGTGCTATCCACAGAAATTTGTCGTGCAAACACATACACAAGCTAGAAATGCTGGTGTCATGAAAAAAAAAGGCAGAATTGCTTGGGGGAGACTTATCAAAAAAATAGTTCGATCAACCTGCTGGGCTAATCCATAATTGCTAAAAAGTGTGGAGGTACGCAAAATCCTAACGAAAGTGTAAATAATGTAATATGCTGTGTACCGAGTCATTTTGAAAATGAGTATTAGAAGTGCTAATTTAGTGAAGGAATTAGGTTAAATTTATGAAAAAACAAAGTAGGTAGGAAAAAAGACTTAAAAGAAGAAGAAGATGATGAGCTACTAAAAATGCTGATGATTTAGAGTATGGAGCTGGAATGTTTTAATTAAAAAGTAATTATACGTTAAAATCAATTTTTCTCAAAATGCAATTTTTGATGTTCGGTCCGTGCGGCTGTAGTATATATATATGGCTAATATTTATCTTGTTCAAATTTTTTAATCTACATTAATAAAAATTAGAAGATAAAAGCTCATTTTTGAGTGAGAAATGTGTATTTTAATTATATGAAAATTTCAAGCATGTACATACTCTACCACCCAAACTAAGATGAACGTTTTTGTTTTACTCTTAGCAGAATCGTATAAAACTTGGCACATAACTATTCTTAGGTACTGATGATGTGTTAGTGCACTACAAATTTCGAAAAAGAGTTTTTTTTTTAGAAATCACTCACATTGAAATTCCGTTTAGATTTTTATTAGAAGTGCATTTAAATTTTTAAGCAATTTTTCCTTTTTTTTTATCTTGTTCAACAACTGGGTTTTTAGTTTGGCACATTGTTTTGTGCACTACAGTCTCATTTGCTTTGCTTAACCATTTTTCCTTTTTTTTTCAACAACTGATTATACCTAACCATTTTTACATTCAACGCATTTTTAATCTTTTACGTAATTTCAAAAAAAGATGTAATTTAATTAATGTTATAATTTCTACTATATTCTAGGTTACTTCATATTTATTTATTTTATTCATGCTTAAATTTTTTATATTTAAAATTTTCCTTCAAAATTAAAGCTTAATTTTTCTTTTTTAGATAACCCTTTGATTTAAATTAATGCAATAATTTATATTTCAGTGTCACACAGTTTTATGTTTATTTTCTGAACTGTAATTTTTCTTGCTTATAATTATGTGATACCGTGTGACTCAAAAGTCAGTTTTAAAGTCAAAAAATTATTTGTGAAGCTTTTTGTAAACAGAAGCTTCGATAATGAGGTACTTATGTTTAAGCATCACAACAGCAAAATTGGACTCACGCAAATCACACATTGATACCAAAAAACAAAGATTCTAACATATTTTATATTATATTGGTCAGATTTTGTCGTAAAATGACGCGATTCGTGAGGTGCTAATAAGCTAAAAAATGATTTCTGAAGCTTTTTGTAAACAAAAGCTTAGATTATGTGGTACTTATGTATACTCATGTCCATAAATTAAGGATAATGAAGTTCAGGAAAAGAAAGAGACCGAAGCAAAACAAATTTGACTTATTTGTAAAGTCTATTTAATACACAAAAGGTAAAGAACAAAAAAGATGCTATATGTTTGACATAGTTAATAAAAATTGCGATTTTTACTCCCTGGAGCAAATTTCAAAAAAAGAACCTATTCACAAAAAACAGTATAACATGGTGAGTATGTCTCCCGGACGATGCAATACAGGCCTTACAACGCCTAGGCAAGCTGAGTATCAAATTATCAATCTGATCTTGGGGAATATTACACCACTCATCACGCAATGCCCTCCGAAGTTCCGGTAGACAGGTGGGAGAGGGTTGACGGGCTGCAATTCGTCGGCCAAGGATATCTCACACATGCTCTATTAAATTCAAGTCCGGTGAGTATACTGGTCAATCCATACGGGTGATATCCTCCGATTGAAGGCATTCGTCTACAATGTTTGCACGGTGAGGACGAGCGTTGTCATCCATAAACAGAAATTCAGCACTCATGGCGTCCCGAAACAAACGTACATGTTGTTCCAGAATGACATCCCCATAGATGTGGCCTGTCATCGTTACACTCTGAACATGCAGGTCAGTTTTGGAACCAAGAATAATTCCTCTCCAAACGAGCCATCCTGCATCACCATAAAGGTGTCGTTCAATGGTGCTTTCTTGGTGGTAACGGGTACCTGGCGCTCTTCATATTAAAGTCCTGTGAGAATCAGACTGCAAACTAAACCTGGACTCGTCGAAAAACATCACACAAGACCACTGTTGTGGTGTCCATAATGCATGCTCTCTACTCCAGGTTAATTGCAGGCGACAGTGAGTTGCGGTAAGTGGAACACATCTGACAGGCCTACGAGCATATAGACCAATGTGCCCTAAGCGTCTGTACACGGTCTGCCTTGAAATTGTCGTGCCAGTAGCAGAAGAGAGCGGACGAGACAGGTCTGATGCTGTGCTCCGTGTGTTTCTTTTGGCCGTAACTGTCAAATACCGGTCCTCATTTGGCGTTGTAACTCGGGGCCGACCTGTGCTGTAACATCTACTCACATTACGATCATCTTGGAATCGTTGCCAAAGCCTGGAGATGACACTGTGGGCAATTCCAAGTTCCTCGGATACTTCCAGCTGGGTAAGTCCACATATTCCAGTCGTCCAAGAATTCTACCATGTAAAAAATCATCCAAATGCTTCCTTTGTGCCAAAACTATGCGGTTATTGCACTGAAAAGGCTTTTAAAGCGCTTGTGAACAATTTTACTTCTTTGCCACCATTCCTTATGTACCCCTCTCTCACACTCTCGTCATTGTGACAGGTAGTTTCCTGTAATTTGAATATTCTTCTTCAAGATGTGTGTGATAATTCTACACACAGAATAAATTTTTATTTTAGAGTTCAATTTCTGTTTGATTCTGAATTATCCTTAATTTATGGACTTGAGTGTATTAGGGTACTTAGGCTACAATTCATCTGTACCCAGCTCCTTAATAAGTATAGCGTAAAACTAAGTTGTCACTTGAATATTGGTACATTTCAGCATTTCTTCTTGACTACTTCCAACTGCATAGCATGACCATTTGGTCAAAAAATAAATTTTTATGTATTATTGCAGCTTATTGGCTGTATTTTCTGAAACGAAACACACTGTTGCCGATTCAGCGTGGATGACACATAGGAAATGGCAGTTGCCAACTTCGCGAGATATAATTAGAGTTGGCAACTATACATAAGTACCAAATCTTCCTATGACATTTCGGTTCTTACATATTATTCCAACTTATTATCGACATTACATAAAACGATGCGCTTGGTTGCCACAATTTAGCACGTACAACACATGCAAAATTTTGAACGTTGGCATTAGTGCAATAAAATGTAAGTAACAACATTTTTACCCATTGAAAAAGAAATAGGATAGTGCTTTTTCTGATACTTACATATTAACCGCAGCCAAAGTGGCACTTTTTTCACCAAAATTTGACTTTTTTTTTTCTCATATAAATCACATAAGAATGTGTTTTGATATTGTGGTGCAAATTTTGCTGCAGTGATGCCAATACGTAAGTACCTTTTCCTTTACTGGCAAATTCCATGTTTTTAATTGTAACAGAAAAGTAGAAAATTAAAACTAAAAGAAAATATGACACTCATTCAAACTAATTGGAATTAACAGATTGTCAATGTTGTGTGTGATGTAAGTTAGAATTTCTATTTACATATAAAATATCTTGATTTTTTTCTTCTGAGCTGCTTATGGTAGTTTCATCAAAATCAGACCTTAATTTATCTATTTAAAGAAGCTATTTGGTTTGAATTAATATTATAATTTCTACTATGTAAAAGGTTACTTTTATCTTTTTTTATTTTATGTTATACTGTCCATATATGATATATATATATTTCACTTATCATTATAGCTATTTATCATTGTATGTACTCACTCGTTTGCTCTTTGCAATAAAATAATAATTTTTAATAGAAGTATTGCAAAAAAGTATTGTCTCAATTAATTTTTGCGCAACAAGGTTTATTATTTGTTTCATTCAGTACTGTTGTTGGGGGGTTCTGGACTATTTCAACGGGGACTTGTTTTATCCGTTTTAGGAGAATTTCAATTTTAGTTCCAACTATATAATTATTTTTTTTAGTATTGAATTACATCTAACTTTCTTTTGCACTTTAAAATTCAGAGATAATGCAATTTTTGTCGTGTGGCATTATGGTTTAACTTTCCTTCTTACAATCTGTTCTTCATATAGATTTTTAAAGAATTTATACATGTACATTTTCATGACATTTTCTTTGGTTGGAAAAAAAAGGATGATTGCTTTTCTTCATCAGCAGATGCTGATCACTGTTGAACATCATGAAAAATATGCGCAGTTATTTAGACTCGCATTTCAATGGTAAAATGAATAAAAAGATGGACCATATCGAACTATTTGTTGACAAGTTGATGTTAAAAAGCAATGCAAAGAAAAATATCAGATGACCGTAAAATCCAGCACATAATGCTCACCTATACTTTTGAGCTGCATTTTTTAATGTTTGTTATGTTCGCCGTATAATGCACACCCTCTTTTTTACGAAGAGACCTGATATGTGCATATGCAAAGCTCTCATGTTTTGAAGTCGTTATTCCAAGGTATAGAAAAAAATAGTATACTTCTATATAGAATTAAGGAGTGTCATTTCCCATACTTGAAACGTATTACCACTCTTACTTTTCTGTTATAATTTTTATTTATATTTTTCATTCTTTCATTTTTATTTACCTTTATAGCATGTTGATTTTGTCTTTTACATTCAAATATATGTTTTTATGAAAGCATTATTTTCTGTGAAGCGAAGTTTCAATGTGAACACTTATTAAAAAATTACTTTTAAATTTTGGGTACACCATTATACAATGCTCTACCCTCTTTAAATTATATTATGCTTGCAAAAAAAGTGAATTTTATTTATTTTAATATTTAAACCTTGATACGAAACCACAAAAATTCTAACATATTATGTGTAAAAAATAAATCGGTCAGATTTTGGTGGAAAATGGCTTCAATATGGCTGCGGTGACGCTAATAAGCAAGTACTGATAATAATAACTTATTCTTCAACGCAAATATCAGTGAAGTTTTTAGACAATCTTCACTTCTTAATAGCTTTTACTCTTATGTTCAAAAATAATAATAATCTGTTACACAAAGTTATTTTCTGTTAGAAAAAACTTTATTGTTTTTCTTTGTTCAACAACAAGTTCTAAATCCTTCTTATTGTAAGAATAAAGTAGAAAATCCTAGCTAGAAGTATAACAAGAAGAAAATAGTACTAAATTAAACTAATTGCTATTAACGGATTGGCTATATTTGTAAAAAACTACCTGCCATTTATGTCAACAATTGTTATCAACCAGATTTCTACATGTTGCTTTTCGGTTTGAATTAATGTTGTAATTTCTATTATATGCTAGGTTACTTCGTATTTATTCATGTTTAAATTTTTTATATTGAAGAATTTCTGTGAGCGTTTGTTTGTTCAGTACTGGTTGTGGTAATTTCATCAAAATTAGGGCTTAATGTTTCTGTTTTATATAACCTTTTAGCTTAAATTAATGCTATAATTTCTATTTTAGTGTCACACATTTTTATGTATGTTTATTTTCTGAACTGTAATTTCTTGCTTATTGTACTTTCAATTATGTGATACCGTGACTCAAAAGTTAGTTTTTATGCCAAAAATGATTTGTTAAGCATTTTGTAAACAGAAGCTAAATTAAGCTAATTGTTTTTAACGGTTTGGCAATATTAGAAAAAAAACTACCTTCAATTTATGTCAACAATTGTTATTAACCAGATTTTAGCATTGTTGCTTTTTTTTGGCCTCATAGTTTTTAAGCCGATAAGTACTCATCTATTGTTCTCATGGAAAGATATTCAACTTCATTCATCAAGATCTTCACAGAAACTATGAATGGGATTGCATGCTCAGAAAAATAATTTTCTTTTGCACTTTAAAATTCAGAAATAATGCAATTTTTGTTGTGCTGCATCATTGTTTAACTTTCCTTCTTACACACAATCTGTTCTTCATATAGAATTTTAAAGATTTTACATACGTGCATTTCTTTGACATTTTCTTTGGTTGCAAAAAAAGATTATTGCTTTTCTTCCTTCATCAGCAAATACTATGTTCTCATCATTATAGGAAAACATCAGATGCTGATCAGTGTTGATCAGATTTTTAGTCGCATGGCATCTTGCATCAATTTTGCTTTTAACATTCTTCAAATGTATAAATATATTTCCATTTGTGATCCAAAAGTTTTTGAGGAAGAAAGATGCAGCTTGATACAGTTTTTTCATATTTCTCTTTGGATTTCTTTTAAAATTCAGTGTTGATGTGATTTTACGTCTCATGCATCACGGTTTAACTTTGGTTCTGATAATATGCTCCTCATTTATTTTTATAAAGATCATTTACTTTGTATATATACTGTTCATATATGATATATATATTTCAATTATCACTATAATTAATTATCATTGTATTTCCTCATTTGTTTGTTCTTTGAAACAGAATAACACAAATATTTTTAACTAAAATTTTGCTAAAAAGTAATGTTTAAAAAATTAATTTTTTATCAACAGGGTTTATTATTTCTCTCATTAGGTTCATTAAAGTTTTTTTTTCAACGTAGGTCTGTTTTAGGTAGTTTATTTTAGTCCTTACTAATTTAATTTTTTCACTATTGTATTACATCCGAATTTTATATTAAATATAATATAGATGTTAGATAGTATTAGTACTTCCACTCATCATGTGATATTAACTTAATGCTACAGAACATTTTAATTTAATGCTTTATTACAATGTAGGCTTATTTTATCTATTTTTTACAATTTTAGTTTGTACTAATTTTATTCTTTTCCAGTTGAAGGCTTCCTAATGTATGTTATTTTTGTTAATATTTTAAGGAAACAGTTAATGACATTTTTTCTTTTGGTTTATCTATTTCAGATTATTTCACTCATAGTTCCCACAGCAGAAACATACTACTGCTATTACTTTTCTGTTATAATTTTTATTTATATTTTCATCCTTTCATTTCTATTTACGTTTTTAGCAAGTTATTTTTCTCTCTTATATTCAAATATACATTTTTATGAAATTTTCTTTTCTGTGAAGCGAAATTGCAATTGGAACACTCATTAAAAAATTATTTTTTTACTTTTGGATACACTTCCCTGGCTCTACCCTCTTTAAAATATATTATGTTTGCAAAAAAACTCATTTTTATTCATTGCGCTACAGGGACACAATGAACGATTTTCGTTTCTGTATGTGATGTTGGACTATTAGTTTTGTTTGCTAACATTTTTTTATTTAATAAAGGAATTTATATTTGAAAAAACTTTATAATACCCACTATCATCCACTAAAAGTTAATAAATAAATAAAAGCAATGTCCACATATATTATGATTCATTATTAATTGCCATCCTTATTTTTTATGCATTTTATGATACTTCAAGAATTATCTAAAATTACAAAAGTAATTTTAATTTCAAAATATTTT
Source organism: Trichonephila clavipes (assembly GCA_019973935.1). Classification (NCBI taxonomy): domain Eukaryota; kingdom Metazoa; phylum Arthropoda; class Arachnida; order Araneae; family Nephilidae; genus Trichonephila; species Trichonephila clavipes. The sequence continues at coordinate 113,226 of BMAU01009760.1, read as the reverse complement.
TTCATTTACATACCACTTATAAAAATATTTCTTGAATATGAAATTCATTTTACACACATATGAAAATAATAAACAAAACATAATTAGCCATATATTGCTTTTGAAAAATATAATAAAACTGATGATTTATAACTTTTTTTTAAAAAAGGATAGTTTAAAATGTTAAACAAAAATAAAATAGACACTTTTATCAGTTTTATTTGTCATGTTTTACTGTTATTTTGTCGATGCACATATGAGTGTTAGCATATTTTAATTCTGAAAAATATATACTATTTCTTAAAACTGCAATTGCCTGTGCAACACGAATAAATTTCGAAAAAGTATATTTTACTGAAGTGTTTCCTTATATAAGTGCAGGAAGCCCGTGCAACGCCGGGCCATACAGCGAGTCGTTAATAAAATACTTCCTATTCCTTTAATCAAGTTCCAATATTTTTTTTAACTTGTAGTGGATGACACTTGATGTTAATACAGTTTTTTCAAATATTAATTCATTAATTTAATTTAATTAATTGCAGGCTTTTGACACCAACTTAGGATTCCCCTCTATTGTGGTATCAATTTAAATGTTAAAACAAAGACAAAATTCGAAAACCTGTTTTTCAGCCGAACAAGCCAAACCGGGTGTGCATTATTGCAACAATGCAGAGAAATCATGCTCTTTTTTTCAATTTCTACTATTAGTTCACTCTTTCCCTATATATATATATATATATATATATATATATTCAAATTTTCAATCGTTAATAAAATACTTTCTATTTATCCATTCAAAATAGGAATTTCTTGTTTTTCCAAAGAAATGTTTAACACTAGAACGTCTGGGATTTCAATTACCCTTAAACGTCCACTAGTGTCGTTTTGACTTCGCGATATAAAATGTATAAAATAATTGTAATAAGTAACTAATTGCAGAACTACTGTTCAGTAGGGTTTAGTTTGAAGAATTCTTAATACTAATTTCAGGTAATCATCATTTTTTATTATGCTTTGTATCATAAAATAACTGACTCTGGCAGTATGTTTCGCGAAGCTTGTTAGACCAGTGCTTTGTCACAAAACATTTCGCTTCGCAAATCTGCCAGGAACATTACTATTATGTGGTATGCATTATGTGCCATCACTACCTACATACAGGTATAAGGTAATTCGGAGATAGACGCAACATTTAAGGATTTTTCAATTAGTACATTTAAAATCGAAATGACAAGATCATGAAAAAAATACTTTATTTTTCAACATTTAACTGGCTATGTGTACAAGTTAATTCTCTTCTTGGTATGAAAGTAAATTTGAAATTTTTAGTGTTAAAAAATTCATTTAATTGTGGCATCTTTTCCCCTGTATGGGGGAAGATGTCACCAGTCATGGAGTAAGAGGCAACAACACAGTATATACAAAATTAAATATGAAGTAACAATAACTGTAGAAAAACAAAAGCAAAAAAATTAAATTCTTTCATAATTAGTGTGATGTGTTGTTGTAAAAGGTATAATGTCGCACTTTCATCCAACAGACGATTTCTTTCAGGACAGCACGTTTATTTACAATGAATATGAAAATTTTAAAATCAAAAGGACCCACATGGGTAATTTCTCAAGATGGCCACCGCCCTGACGAGCCGGGGCCGAGAAGCTATCTATCTTCCACACAAAAGAACACATTCTTACAGGAGAGAAGAACAATGTGTGCCTCCTGGTGAGAGAAGGAAACACTACAATTAGCTTGCTAAAAATAATAACAATACAGGTTCGAATAATAGTCTACGCAACATTTTCATCAGTGCAAGTGATTATCATTGCAATCTTCGTGCAACCATTTGTTGCATTTGCTGGACTGAATGCAGTCACACTTGAGACCTTTTTTTTGAGACCTAAAAGTACCCTTTGTACACAGCACAACAATCGTCATTATTATCCTCATCAAAACTGCCACCACTAGTATTTAAAGGAATTTTTCTTCGCTTGAGGATGACAAACTTCTGTTTCTTCGGCCTTTTCCCGCATCATTGCTCTCCACTCATATCCAATTGTTAAGACTTGTGAATTTAATTTTGTACAACCAGTTGGCTTGCGTTTTCTGACCAGAGGAATAAGGCTGTAGGTCCCATGTTATGTGCTGATGGAGGCAACAGATGATAATAGACCCCTTATCATTAATCGCATTTAAGTAAAGAGTGTTTTTTCCAGGTATAGAAGTTTAAGTTGGAATTACTTCCCAAGATGGCGACGGATTTAACAGCTGTCAAATGATTTATTCTCAGTTTGGTCTGGCAATTCATCAAAACGATCATCAAGCAAGGCGTAGATTCGTCAAATGGGCCCAAAACGAAATTTGCCGTTGTTCCCGATTTTCATAAGCGAATTTTGTTTAGCGATGAAGCGCACTTCTGGTTGAATGGCTACGTCAACAAACAAAACTGCCGCATTTGGCGTGAAGCTAATCCACAAGTGTATGTCGAAACACCGTTACATCCAGAAAAACTGACTGTTTGGTGCGCTTTATGGGCTGGTGGAATCCTTCTTCAAAAACGATGAAGGCCACAACGTTACAGTCAATGGTGATCGGTATAGAGCCATGATTACTAACTTTTTCATTCCTGAATTGAACAATCATGATATCCAGGAGCCGTGGTTCCAACAAGACGGCGCAACATGTCACACAGCTCGTGCCACAATCGATTTATTGAAAGACACGTTTGGTGACCGCCTAATTTCACGTTTTGGACCTGTGAATTGTCCTAAAAGATCTTGTGATTTAACACCGCTAGACTATTTTCTGTGGGGCTGTGTAAAGTCATTGGTCTATGCGGATAAGCCACAAACGCTTGGCCATTTGGAAGACAACATTCGCCGTGTTATTGCCGATATACGGCCACGAATGTTGGAAAAAGTCATCGAAAATTGGACGTCCAGATTGGACTACATCCGAGCCAGTTGTGGCAGTCCTATGCCAGATATCATATTTAAAATGTAATGCCACAAGATTATCTTTCGAATAAAAAAAAATTATGTCAATCGAATAATACATCGTTGTTTTATTGCAATTTAAAGCTCTATACCTCTAAAAACACACCCTTTATTATTTATTATAATAAATATTATTAATTGCATTTATATTTTATACAATAGTATACAGTCTTACAAATTTTTTTTAAAAAAAATTAAGTTCATTTCATTTATTTCCGAATCATGTGGCATCTTCTCCCAAGTATAGAGGGAAAATGCAAAATTTTAATTTCGATAAGTATTTGCTAATGGAAAAAGTAATCAAAATTGTTTCCCCGTTTTCAGCCAACAATCTCATATGTATAGCTTTTTGAATCATTGGAACTATCTCAGTTAAGGACGAAAAGCTTATGTCATTAAACAACGTTTATTTTTAAACTTACGTCGTAAAATGTATCTCCTCAAATTGATTACAACAAAAAAAATTCGTTTGAAAATAATTATGGATTGTTTTGTATGAAATGAATTTCTGACATTTTCTATAGAACAGAATTAAATCATTTAAAGATACAAAACATGTACATAATTTATGGTTTTAATTTGCTCCAAATATTTCAGAATAGATATTAAAATATCAGGAAAAAATGTTGCTTAACCAAAAAAGAAAAAAATGCAATAAATTATAAAAGGAATATTTTTGAAGCATAAAAATTATATTCAGTTTGTCCTTCAATGAAAAATGCATAAAATATATAAGGAGAGAAAAATAATTACTTTGTGTCAGTTTGATAGAAGCTATTAAAAAACTATTATTAAAACTTCGAAAAATTATATTTTTTAAAAATAATTTTAATTATATTCTAGTTAAACTAACACATTAAATATATTGTTTTTTGTCAAAAAAAACACGAATAATTAATTAGTAGGTAAATTTATTCTTCCATCATTATAGTTATATAGATTTTATAAGTTTAACTAGATTATATAACCAGAAAAAGTTCACGTTTTCATTTTAGATGCATGCAGGCTATTTTTATATTTTAATGAGCATAGAAAATGTTTGAATAATATCTCAAGAAAATTATTTCAATTTTAGAATAATTTTTAATTTTCTTTTAGGTTATTATGTGAATGCATATATATATATATATATATATATATATATATATATATATTAAATATTTTTGTAGAATATTTGGTAGAGTATTCTTGTTTCATGCTGCATTAAACGCAAGTAATTAAGTTTGGATAATGTAGGGGGTTTGTGGCAATAGCAAAAAATTCTATTTTTATAATAATAGCTTAAAAAACTATGTGAGCCAACCGTCATGAAACGTAAGCAAGAAGTTTACTATCATCTCACGCGTGTCTGCAATAAAAATGAGATAAACAATTTATTACAATTAACTTTTTGAAAAAAAAATATATTTAATATAACTAGACATTTAATGATATATGATGATGATACCTTTTAAATAATTTATCTTTCATGCCAAAATTAAATTCTTTACTTTTTTAATTAAGAAGAATTGGATTTATAAATATGTGAAACATTTCTTTATCTCATTCAAAATATATTTGTACGATTCAGTTTTAGTTTTTCTAATCAATTCTCATCAATTTTAATTCAAAACACTGGTAGGGTCTCCTTGGGTAGAGTTAAGGAAAGCAAATATACGAAATTGCACAAAAAAATCAGTTTAATGAACAAAACGAACTTAAACTAAAGAAACTACAATTGCTAATTTAACACAAAATACTTTTGATGGCCTCTGAGGCCAGCTGCGCCTGATGGAGGGTTAAAAAAAGACGTCTGAAATTAATGTCTCTAGAGCAGGGGTACTCAATCTTTTTTTCTGCTGAGCCGCATACATATATCAGCTATTTCACATGGGCGGCATATATATGTTGGTTGTTTGACGCGGGCCGTAACATGAGCATAAATGGGGGTGGGAGAAATGCTTTTTAAGACCAAGATAACATTGGAAATTTAAAATGTGGAATATTTATCAAAATATTATACCTCATTTTTTTTGCTTTCTTTAATTATTTGTTATGTTTTTTTTATTTTTGTCACTAACTCTACATTAGAAGCATTTAAGAAACACTCCTTCACAATTTCTGCATCAGTAAACGGTTTCATATGATTACCAATAATATAACAAACTCTTCATAAGATGTCTTTGTTACCGCTGTGATATTACCACTGACAAAACACTGTGTTGCTGTTGCGAAGACTATTCAAGAAAGCCTACTTATCACCTGTTGAAAGAGATCTCCGAGAAAAAGCGTCATTGAATGATTCCTGTTTATTGGTATTTTTAAATACAGTACTTTCCTGAGATGAATCAAAAACAATTACTGATCCCTGGTTGTTTTTTACTACAAAATAGTCAACCTCCCAATCATCTTGTAATGATACATTTTTTTAAATACTTTTAACTTGCAAGATATGAAAAATAGTTAAAGATTAGTTCCACCCATAAAATGGTCGCTACTCCACTGTTGTCTGTTATCCCTAAACGTAACCGTGGAAAATAGAAAAAGATTATCAATTCGTACCCGTACGACACCAACAGCTAAAAGCAGAATTGATGCATTTGATTTCTTGACAAAGAGTTTCCCACCACATTTTTAATACAATGCTCTTAAATAATTGAATTTCTCAGAGCAACGGACCATGACTGGGCCACTTAAAAAGATCGGTGGGCCGCAGGTTGAATATCGCTGCTGTAGAGTCATTTTAAAGCACGATATTGGCAATGAGTCAAGACATGCAGAATACATAATATTTGCAAGTACTATATCATATGTTAGGAATACATTGAACACCAAAACTTAAGGTACAGCTAGTTTTTTGCATTTAATTTTCAAATGAATGAATGTAGAAACAACAAATTTGTAGGAGATGTGCATTAAACAGTTATTGAATGCTTCGTAGAAATTTGCATAAGTGTAATGTAAAAACGTGTTACAAAAAAAAAACACTCTTGGGGAGAAAAGTTCATTCTTGGTGAAAACAGTACATTACATGTATATGTACTAAAATGTTAAAGAAACATTACAAAAAAAGAGTTCTAATAAGTCGTGTGTACATCCCTAACTTGAGTACATTAGTCTCATCGATTGAGAAGCGAAGACCAGAAATGGAGTAAGCCTTGTTTCTGTTCATGTAACGACCTAGGAGGAGGACTTAAAGCATGAACTTCTCTACTAAAATAGTCCCGAAGATGCTCTATAGAAATTATATCTGAAGATTGAATTGGCCATTCCATTCTCTCCAAACTACAACAATCTCAGCTCGCTGCATTATCATCCATCAGAATGCAATCATTACCAACAGCATCAGAATATGGGTTAAATGGATCAAGGATCTCATCCCTACAAGTCACACCAGTCAGAGTTCCTCTATGTGGACAATGTGGCCACCTATTGATATCCCTGCCTAAACCATGATTCCACCCCCTTTATAAATGTGTCTTTCCACAATGTTGGATTGATGGTATTCAATCTCCAGATCAGTAGACGCCCTGCCGGAATCTTAACTCTTATGCGAAGTGCACAGAAGCTCATTGCTGTCTGGTCGAGAAATCGTGTCCTCATGCCCACAATAAGCGGACCCTTCTCTGTCGTCAGTTGACGGGAACACACACAACTGGTTGTCTTCTTTAGAGACACCTTTATAAATGTGTCTTTTCAACAATGTTGGATTGATGGTATTCAATCTCCAGATGAGTAGACGCCCTGCAGGAATCTTAACTCTTATGTGAAGTGCACAGAAGCTCATTGCTGTCTGGTCGAGAAATCGTGTCCTCATGCCCAAATAAGCCGACCCTTCTCTGTCGTCAGTTGACGGGAACACACACAACTGGTTGTCTTCTTTTAGAGACACCTTTATAAATGTGTCTTTCAACAATGTTGGATTGATGGTATTCAATCTCCAGATCAGTAGACGCCCTAAAGGAATCTTAACTCTTATGAAGTGCACAGAAGCTCATTGCTGTCTGGTCGAGAAATCGTGTCCTCATTAAGCGGACCCTTCTCTGTCGTCAGTTGACGGGAACACACACAACTGGTTGTCTTCTTTAGAGACACCTTTATAAATGTGTCTTTCAACAATGTTGGATTGATGGTATTCAATCTCCAGATCACAGTAGACGCCCTGCAGGAATCTTAACTCTTATGCGAAGTGCACAGAAGCTCATTGCTGTCTGGTCGAGAAATCGTGTCCTCATGCCCACAATAAGCGGAACGTCAGTTGACGGGAACACACACAACTGGTTGTCTTCTTTAGAGACACCTTTATAAATGTGTCTTTCAACAATGTTGGATTGATGGTATTCAATCTCCAGATCACAGTAGACGCCCTGCAGGAATCTTAACTCTTATGCGAAGTGCACAGAAGCTCATTGCTGTCTGGTCGAGAAATCGTGTCCTCATGCCCACAATAAGCGGACCCTTCTCTGTCGTCAGTTGACGGGAACACACACAACTGGTTGTCTTCTTTAGAGACACCTTTATAAATGTGTCTTTCAACAATGTTGGATTGATGGTATTCAATCTCCAGATCACAGTAGACGCCCTGCAGGAATCTTAACTCTTATGCGAAGTGCACAGAAGCTCATTGCTGTCTGGTCGAGAAATCGTGTCCTCATGCCCACAATAAGCCGACCCTTCTCAGTCGTCAGTTGACGGGAACACACACAACTGGTTTTCTTCTTTAGAGACACCTTTATAAATGTGTCTTTCAACAATGTTGGATTGATGGTATTCAATCTCCAGATCACAGTAGACGCCCTGCAGGAATCTTAACTCTTATGCGAAGTGCACAGAAGCTCATTGCTGTCTGGTCGAGAAATCGTGTCCTCATGCCCACAATAAGCGGCCTCTTCTCTGTCGTCAGTTGACGGGAACACACACAACTGGTTGTCTTCTTTAGAGACACCTTTATAAATGTGTCTTTCAACAATGTTGGATTGATGGTATTCAATCTCCAGATCAGTAGACGCCCTGCAGGAATCTTAACTCTTATGCGAAGTGCACAGAAGCTCATTGCTGTCTGGTCGAGAAATCGTGTCCTCATGCCCACAATAAGCGGACCCTTCTCTGTCGTCAGTTGACGGGAACACACACAACTGGTTGTCTTCTTTAGAGACACCTTTATAAATGTGTCTTTCAACAATGTTGGATTGATGGTATTCAATCTCCAGATCAGTAGACGCCCTGCAGGAATCTTGACTCTTATGCAAAGTGCACATAAGCTCATTGCTGCCTGGTCGAGAAATCGTGTCCTCATGCCCACAATAAGCCGACCCTTCTCTGTCGTCAGTTGACGGAACACACACAACTGGTTGTCTTCTTTAGAACACCTTTATAAATGTGTGTTTCAACAATGTTTGATTGATGGTATTCAATCTCTTTTGCACATAAGCTCATTGCTGCCTGGTCGAAATCATGCCCACAATAAGCCGACCCTCAGTTGACGGGAACACACACAACTGGTTGTCTTCTTTAGAGACACCTTTATAAATGTGTTTTTCAACAATGTTGGATTGATGGTATTCAATCTCCAGATCAGTAGACGCCCTGCAGGAATCTTGACTCTTATGCAAAGTGCACATAAGCTCATTGCTGTCTGGTCGAGAAGTCGTGTCCTCAGGCCCACAATAAGCGGTCTCTTCTCTGTCGTCAGTTGACGGGAACACACACAACTGGTTGTCTTCTTTAGAGACACCTTTATAAATGTGTGTTTCAACAATGTTTGATTGATGTTATTCAATCTCCAGATCAGTAGACGCCCTGCAGGAATCTTGACTCTTATGCAAAGTGCACATAAGCTCATTGCTGCCTGGTCGAGAAATCGTGTCCTCATGCCCACAATAAGCCGACCCTTCTCTGTCGTCAGTTGACGGGAACACACACAACTGGTTGTCTTCTTTAGAGACACCTTTATAAATGTGTCTTTCAACAATGTTGGATTGATGGTATTCAATCTCCAGATCAGTAGACGCCCTGCAGGAATCTTAACTCTTATGCGAAGTGCACAGAAGCTCATTGCTGTCTGGTCGAGAAATCGTGTCCTCATGCCCACAATAAGCGGGCCCTTCTCTGTCGTCCGTTGACGGGAACACACACAACTGGTTGTCTTCTTTAGAGACCCTCATTGAAGAGACATCTTCACTCTAAAGGAGCGGATATTCTTCTCCCTGATGCTACTAAGGGGTCTGCGACGAGCTGAGGTACAGTATGGAAGAGGCCTAAGGAGATACAAAATGTTCTTCTGGGGGTGTTGTTGTTCATGGTCGACCTAGAACGTCTTCTGGGTACAGAACCGTCGGATTGATATTGATCCCACAGTCATTGGACCCTATTGCAAGACCCATTGAGACATCTAGCAGCATCAGCCTGTGAAAATCCCATTTCCTTCCATCTGAATGCCCTCCACCTTAACGATTCGTGCAAACGATTTCTTCTAAATTTTTCTAGACTGTACTAACTGCTGTCAAAAAAACTGCTAATAACAGTAAAAAATCTAAAACACTTACACGCACGAAATAACGAAGGTGATTCGTGTGGTATTTGATTATTTTTACGAAGGTGATGAAGGAAGGTATTTGATTACTTTTCTCTCATTTCTATATACAGGTATAGGACAAAACAATAGGGACACTCATTTAAAAATAAGTCGTCCTTCGGCCGTCCAATAAACGGCTGCCAGAAGTCACAACAGTGCGCCACCGAGTCGAGGATAAAGTGAAGGTATCAGTCAAACATTTGGCAGTGTGAAAGTTGCAAGAAAAAATTCTGTTTTTAGAAAAGCGTGATTATATGCTCATGACCTCTCCGACGTGAAAAGAAGCGTGATAATTGGAGCTTGCCTCGCTGGAGCACCGTATCCAGAACAGCCAACCTTACGGGTGTTCTCAAAACAGTTTTTATGGTGAGCTTCGGAAACATGTTGTCATAACTTTTGGAGGCCAGTGTACTTTTGCCATTCGGTCATCAATAATGTACTCATCATAAATATGCTGTTTTTTAATCTTAAGCTATGCATAATAGCGTGTTTTTATGTATTTATTTGCTCTAGTTCTTGAAGAAATACGGGGAAGGGGAAGTGAATGGTGCTGAATAGTATATTCAAATAACAGTCATATTTTACATCACATAACCTTTATCTAATAATGCAATAAGTAATATTAATTAGTCAGTAATAGTGAGACTCCTTTTTCTACCAATTATTTTATCTTCCCCTTCACCTTACTTCTGGATTGTACACCAATTCTCGTAAACCTCTCTGGAAGTCCCGGTGTTTCTAGAATATTTAATAACATTTTACAAAAACGATTGAAGGTCCGTGTATGTCCATTAGTTTTAACAATATTTACAAAAACATAAATTTAGCTAAAATGTCAATGAAAATAATTTCCATTTTTATTTCAAAGGAAATTATATGGTTTTTTTTAAATCCGATTGACAATAATTGAAATATAAATAATAAAATTTATATTCTATGAATGTGGGAGGTGCACTTATCCCCCTTACAAGAAAATGAAAGAAAAGTGACAATAACAAAAAAGTTCACCGAGAAACAAAAATTTACTATGAAAAGCACAAAGGAGAAACATACGCGAGGGGAAAAAATCGCCTTGTAAAGAAAATAAAAATTTGTGACAGTGAACTGTAGAAAAAAGTTCAAATTAAAGAAATATTGGGGGAAAAAATTGAGCAAAATGAAAAGGTGGAAATTGCCAGACCCTCTTTCTCTTTCAATACTCACGCCAGAAGAAGGGGTAAATGCCATTCAGAACTGCACAGACTTGCCAATGGGTCGTAAAGGGAAAAAAGTGGCCTTCTTCCGTTTGTGTATTCTAGTGTTGTTTGAAACAACCAAAAACGTACTTTTTTTAAAACTCTTCTTTTAAATAAAGCTGGGTTTTTTTTAAAGTAGGTCTCTAGAACCATGAATGGCTTTGAATTTCAGTTGTTAACGAAAGATCTCAGTTTCTAACACTAGTTATCTCAACTGGATGGAATGGATCGATTTAATGGCTTTTATTGGGTTTTAAATGACATTGCTGCTCAAACAGACGTGTATAATCACATTCAAACAAGATGATGCTCAGAATTTTTTTTTGTTGTATTAAATAACGCATATAAAGTTTTCTTTTAAAATGTCAGCACATTTAATTTTAAAAAAGATGAAATTTTCATGTATAATAACGAATATTCATATTTAACACTATTTAAAGTCTACTCTCTAATGAGATTTTTTCCCCTCTTTCCGTAATTTATTTTCTATTAGTATTTTAAGGTTTTTCAAAACATTATCTCATCTGCTTATCTAATAAAAACTTAAACATCATTTCGAGTAATTTATACATAGGGCTATAATTTCCATTGCTTTTAATCTCAGAAATCGTACTCGTCATTTGACCACGGTTCAAAATTATGAGATCTCTCCCCAATAGACATCGACTTTCCAGATCTAAATGTTTATTTATCCTCCCATTTTATTTATTTTGATCGGTTGTGCTCGCGTTTCATTAATTTTCAGTGGCGTACACAATCTACTTTCAAGGGAGATGTAAAATTTCTAAGAAATCGTGGACGTGAACTTTTTGTTAAAAATTAAAAATTTGTTGCTCTATGGGAGCCGTTTGCGCACCAAACCCCGCCTTTGAGTACTTTTCATAATGGACATCATTGGTTTCCACTGGCAGAATGTTCCAATCGCTCTGTACCTTTTTCTTATATTTGTAATCAATCGAGTTTACGAAGTGAAAAAAAGCACGCTTTGCTTTCTTGGACCCAGTATTTTGCAATTCAGATATCTACTTTTTAGATTTTTCGAAAATTATTCGAAATTCTACTTAAACTTCGCAATTTATGAAAATAATCGCACGAAACATTTTTCCCGTGTGGCAAAGCTTATTATTCGTGTTTAACAGAAGATTGAAATATTTAATTAAAAATTGTGGATTTGACAAATATTTATGTTGGGTTAGGGGGGACTATTTATACACAATTTTCTTCTTACAAGTTCTGTTTAAAAAGTACTGCTATTTGTTGTTAATGTGAGAACTTTGGAAGCTTCAACCGCAATAAAAATATTCACTTTTCTTTAGAGAAAATTTCCCTTGGGGAAAAAGGAGGAAAACGTTCTACACTCGAAAAAGGCAACGCTCAGCTATGCAACTAGTTTTTAGAATTTTCTAATGTAATATTTCTAATGACAGTTGCACACGTTATACTATTAATTTAGATTTAGAGCAATAAAAAGCAGATATTCTTTTCTCTTCAAACGCAATATATTCCTTGTCAATAACATCAGATCTTAACACCCCGATACTCTTTAACTTAAATAGTTCATATACTATACACTGCTGGCCACCGTAAATGCAACAAACTGCAGGAAGTATGCAAATAACATGGAATTTACAGCATGCATTAGCGGAGGTGAGATATGCAAATGATTAGAATTTCAGCGCAGGCACCCCTGGGGCGTCACTTCAAAGCGCTATTTACGGTTTGGAGATTTCGACGATTTCAAGCTCGGCAATTGTGTTTTTCTTCTGGTTTTTTCAAAACACGATCAGTTATGTCTCGTAGAAAACAGCAATCAGCTTTTGATCAAGTATCCGAGTTCGATAGAGAAAAGATAGTGGCCTACCGAGATTGTGGATTATCTTTCAGGAAAATCGGAAGTCATGTTGGACGAAACCAAACAACTGTAATGCGGATATGTGACCGTTGGATGCAGGAGGGTACGACGGACCGACGTTGTCGATCGGATCCACCTCAATGCACCACTTCACGTGAGGACAGGCAAATTGTGCGCATGACAGTGACGGATCACTCAGTCCAATCACGAATCGTAGCACAGCACATTGAGTCTGTAACGAATCATTCAGTGTTAGCGCGTACCCTTCATCGCCGTTTACAGCAGAGTGGTCTGTCCGAAAGACGTTCATTACTTGGTCTACCCTTGATGCAGAACCATAGACGTCTCCGCCGCCAATGGTGCGATAAAAGAAGGGTGCGGGCGGCAGAATGGAACAAAGTTGTCTTTACTGACGAGTTACGCGTCTGTCTGCCACCCCACGATGTTCGGATTCGAGTCTGGAGACACCGGGGAGAGAGGATGCTGAACAGCTGCATCATGCACTGCTACACTGGTCCTGCACCGGGTATTATGGTATGGGGCGGTATTGGATATCACTTTCGCACTCCTCTAGTACGTATTGCCGGTACTTTAAAACAGCCAGCACTACATCTCCGAGGTGTTGGAGCCAGTTGTCCTTCCTTACTTTCAGGGCTTGGCCACAGCCATATTTTAACAAGATAATGCACGACCACACATGACACGCAATCTCCAAAGGTTCTTCGTCAATCACCAGATTCAATTGCTTCCCTGGCCGGCTCGATCCCCGGATCTTTCACCGATATAAAACATGTGCTCCATGGTTACTCAACGATTGACCCAGATTATACCCCCAGCTGCCACACTAGATTAACTTTGGCAACGTGTGAAAGCTTCTTGGTCTTCTGTACCCCTAGAACACTTCCAAAGTCTCTTTGAATCAATGCCGAGGCATGTGGCAACGGTGATCTCCAACAATGGCGGCTACTCTGGCTACTGATTCTGGCATGAACCATACTTCACAGAAGTCTAAGTTTAATCATTTGATACTTAGTCAACATGTTATCTACAACATAAATTTTGTTGTGCTATCTCTTGTCTTTCTTGGTGGTGCATTTACGGTGGCCAGCAGTGTATTTAAAAACACTTGAATAATTAGATATATAGTATTCATTTCAGAGAAAAATTTATATTCGTATATTAATTTACAGTACAATGCATTTTTAGAATTTAGAATATTTGATAATTATTGAGGAGGAATAGTTTTTTTTATTGTATTTATTATACGATAGAAAGAGACCTATTTACTTATAAAATATCTCAGATTTCACAAATATTACTTGGGAGAAAAAATATTGCTTTTTATATTTAGTAAAATAAATAAATAAGTAACAAGTTATATAAAAAAATGTAAATCAATTTCTTCTTAGATCAACCAAGAAAAAAATTATTTTAGCTACTTTTTATTAAATAGTTGCAATTAATATAAATATGTATATACATATGACAGAATCACAGCATTAAGTGGTAATTATTTTTTATTAATTAGCATTTAAGTATCGTATTGTCATCCAAAACAATCGGGTATAAAAAATTTCAGTTCAACTGAATGCTCTGAAAAGTGGCAATTTTTTTTTTAATTTTGAAAGTCGCTGAAAATGAAGCCAACGTTGCTGTATCAATAATGTTTTAAATTATTAGTTTCACTCTATTAAATTTAATTAATTATAATTAAATTATCATATTGCTACCCAAAATAATAGTGTATATAAAATTTCAGTTCAACTGAATGCTTTAAAACGTGAGAAAAAAATTTTTCAATTTTTGACACAAATCGCCAAAAGGGTCGCTAAGTCGCCAAAAGTGATGCCAACGTGAGTGTATTTGTAATTCTTTGAATAATTAGTTTTAATCCATTAATTTTTATTAATTATAATTAAATTACTGTATTGTCATTCAAAGTAATCGTGTATATAAAATTTCAGCTTAATCGAATGCTTTAAAATGTATTTTATTAAAGATTGAAAATTTGATAAAAATAAATATATACATAAATATATAGAGAGGTTGAGCTAATAGTAGGAATTAAAAAAGGGTTCCTATTTCACTTGCCATTGCATTGTTTCATTTCTTAAAGTATTAACTACATATGTCTTATATGAATTATTGTAGCAACATATTAATTTATATCTATTGAATAGGCCTATTTTATAATTAATATATTCTTTAAATAAAAACAATGATCCAATCAAATTGAGAATGCCTTCCAAATCCATCACAGAAATAGAATAGAGCATTAGGTGAATTCGAAAATTCTTTTCAAGGCATTCTTAAAATTTCACGAAAAAAAATCCTTCTACATTATGTAATTACTTGCACCGAATGACCACCCTATTTCTCCGGGGAGGCGAGTGTTAATGCTAAAAGGGTAAAATTGCTTCGATTAGCCAAATAATAGGTTTCAAAATCATCTAATCATCTCGCAAAATGAGCTTAAATTGCAAAATGTTTCCTCATTCAATGACAGATTTGGAGAGTATTCGGTTGATAAATGGGCTTTTTAGAGCTACTTCACAGTAGAAAATAGAAGTAATTTTTTCCTCTTCATTACAATTTTTATGAAGAGTAATATCGTGATTTGTTACCTCCCTCAGAGTGTTGATTAATAGATAGAAAGCCATTTCACTCGGGCCGTAAATTCATTTGGATATTAGTGCGTCATGTAATTACGAAAGATGAATGTCTGTAATTCATAACAAATATTAAATTGCTTCAGAGAGAGAAATTCTGGAAAGTTTTGCTTTTTATTGTTTTTTTCTATAACGGTATTATGATGCAACCAGCTAAGTTCCAATCAAATACTATTTACATTATGTACAAGAATTTAAAATGAATCTTAGGTTGTGTGGAATTTTAAGTTCATCTACAATGACGTTCGAAATAAAGAATATACTTAGACACAGATTTCTGCGGACAAAGCTGAATGAAATGTAAAACTAATGCTTGTAAGCGAAAATGTAAATTTTAATATAAATTACGAAAGATTAACTCGCGTCCTTTTTTGTAGCGAGGTGGGCGGCTATGGAGTTCGGAATGCCAGGTGAAATGACGTTCTTGTCTCTTTACCTGAGTTTTAAAGTTACGAAATCTATCGTCAATAGCTCTCGTGTAGTTAGTTCAAAGTGTCACTTTACAAAGAACCCAAACGACTATTCCATGTAACATAAAAACCCCTTCAACATTGGAATAACTTCAATGATGACGCACGATGAGTCTTCTGTGGAATAGGACTCAAACTGCTATTCGACTTTATCATCGCTGGTCGCAAAGTACGTCATATTAACCCTTTAGGCTAATACGGCTAGCCACATATTAAAAAAAATTCTCCAAGCTTTTTTTTTGCATTTCATGTCCATTGATGGGTAGTTAAGAAGAGTGTTTCTCGGTGTAAATCTACAAATTGACTACTATAAATAAAATTTCTGACCTTTGAAAAAAAATTTGACAGCCTTAAACATACTTTTCTCTCATCTGAATGAATTAAACTAATTTGAAATTTAAAAAAGGTTTTATTTAGATTTTTGGAAAGCTTTTATATGTGGCTAGATGCTCTATCCACTGCCCACATAGAACAGAAAAATGACCTAGAATTTTTTACTTTTCTCCACACTTACAATCATGCGAGAATTTTGGGGTCGGTAATGTAAACAAACTTTGCTTACAATATGTGGTACAAGATTCTCGGGATCGAAAATCTTTCATTACAGCTTTTCTGCTCGGAAAAAACGTTTGCATATTATAAAGTTCCACAGTAAATAGTTCGTCAAATTTGTGAAATAACTCATTTAAATTCTTAAAAATATTGCTTTATTTCTAACCTTTTATATTAAAATTTTAAAAAATACAATATATGGATGTATACCAATTTCAATGTATATTCTAAGTATTCTATATACATTCTTAATAAGTATTCTATGCTGTAGAATTATTCTATTATTATTTAATTACACTTATAATTTCTATTTAATTGTTATTGAAATAGCTATTACATAAATGTTAGTTTTTTAAAAATTTTTTTATTATAATATGATTCATTAATTCTGTCCTGAAAAGTAAGTTAAATGTCTTAAGTGCGCAGTGGCTGTAATGTCTAGCCACCACCTAAGGGAAAAAACCCTTGATCAGATATTTTTTGTGACTAAATAATGTTCATATGAGATTACTTTTATCAAGTGCTTTATCACAGAAAAGTGTATTTTAGCTTTGTGTCCGTTAAAGGTAACCATGTCCATGTTAGCAATGTTTGATGTTTATTTCATACTAGTATCAATAGTCTGAAGCCCAATGGCTGAGTGGTAGCGTACCGAGCTTCAACACTACAGGCCGGAGTTCAAGTCCCGAGCTGGGCAAGGTCGACTCAATGAGTCGATAAATGAATACCAAGCCTGCTTCGGAACTAAACACTGAGGGTTTCACGTCAGACCGTCCATCTTACTGGATCATCTGCTCATGCACCTCACCACTTAAGGTCCCGAAAAATGAGTTGGACACAGAAGACCTTGGTCCTCATGGGTTGCTGTGCCACTAAGTTTAGTTTATGAATATTCAAAGATTAGTTTAAGATATTTGTGTTGAGACATAAATATAAAGTATACAGAAGAACTGGATTTTTTTAAAAAAAGGTCGAGTATAATTCAAGGAAATTCCATTTACATGCTTTTTGTGTTTAGTGAAAAATCTATCCTCTAAAACGGGAATGTATCTCAACTCACCACATGCCCTTTGTAAATAAATATATCCCACTGTTGAAGGGAAATGTGTCTAAAATGGCCAATGACTGTAATCCTGTGGCCGTTATTTTACATGCGTAATTCGTGACCAGAATTCTGCTAATTTCAGAACCTAAACAATGACCACAAATGATCACTAGAGATCATGAGGGGAAAAAAAGATCAACTATTATGTAAGGGTTTTTTGTCTTCAGAGTAATATTAGGCTTTTTAAGTCCACAAATAAATATATACAGTTCAGAATTGCGGCATGGTCTGGATTCTCAAAGTAGATTTTGCGCGCGCGTGCACGTGCGCTTATGACTACCCCAGCAGATATATTCCCTATTAAATCTGCACCTTTTGATTTGTCAGTTTGTTTTTAGAGGCAGATCTTACCTTTCGGTTATAAGATAGTGATACTTTGTGAGAAGTATGACTCAATTAAATAACGGTATGTGTCAGTGGACACCCAGCTCTTCCTTTAGAGCAATGTTTCTCAAATTTGTGGGGGCTTCCCCTAGGGGGCGTCATAACCCTGCGAGGGGGTGTGAGCCTCTTGAAAAGTCGAAGAAAAATTCTTTTAAAATTTATTAACTTACTGAAAGAAAACAAACAAATGCATTTTGACATAATAAAAAAAATCTCATTTACTACACTTATAAAAGTATCAGTAGGCACAATCCATTTTATAATTAATTTAACAATCTAAGTAAAAGACGATTTTAATAATTACCAGTGACCCAATGGATTTGTCATATATAAAATTATATGTCAACACATTAACACTTATCTTGATAATTTGTACGGTTTATAATTAATCTCTTAAATGCCGATTAAAAATGATGCGATTCGCTCTCCAATGCCCCCTTTAGCACATAGGTAAGCGCATGGGATGTATTGAGGGGGTGCGTGGTAGAAAAGGAATAAATAATCAAATCCTCTGAAATAAGGGAATCCTTCTCAAACAAAGCCAAGGTCAAGAAATTGTTTTCTAAAACGAGATAAACGCTCTTAGCGTAGTCGTTATGATCTAAGGGTTACTAAATATTTCACTCAGTTCGCAGAACACAACTTTGGCAACAAAGAAATCAACTCCTCTAATATGGAATTTTACAGCTTAATCGTAATGTTTCGATACCACGATGATAAAATAGGCATGGCAGAGCTGGAACTTTCTCAATCAACATTTAAACAAAATATTACATCGTTTGCTCCAAAAAATTAATCGGGTTTTTTACCTGACCAAAATAACACCTTATTTGGATCAAAATCTGACACAATACTTCGACCCCATTTTCCCAAAATCTAAATCAATTTGGATTTTAAATTATGGGACATCTACGTGTCAAAGCCTGGCGGTGCGAAAGCAGAGAGCTCTCTCTCTGTTAATTCAGTAAAAATTCCGTTCCACACATTCTACTGTAATCTAATTTGGCTAATGGATGCGCTTTTCCTTTCGGATGCGTTTCCCTTGAAAGCTTCCCGAAGAGTTCACGAGCGTGATCTGCTTTCACCACTTAAGAGATTGTTTTTAAACATAACTCATGGTTTCGCGTTTAAGTTCCCTTTTCCATGAAATCGTGACTCTTCATTTTATGAGAAGATTCACTTAAGTACTGGATTTGAAGGAATGAAATCTGCTTAAATTTCGTAGGAAATTCATTAAATTAAGCATAAAAGGTCTTGATTAAGTTCTGATATCAAGCAGAATATATTTAATAAACCCAGAAGTTAGAAATATTCTGAAAAAATTTCACTGTTACTAAGTAATTTTAAATTGGTCTTCGAAATTGAGAGAGAGAAAAAAATGCAAAAGAGTAATGAAAAACTAGTTTTTTTAAAAAAGCTCAGCACAAAATGAAGAACTTCAACGATTAGACCAGGGAGGGCGAATCATTGACACGCGAGCCATTTATAGCACGCTACACAATAATTTTAAACACCCCAGTGATTAAAATGGTTGGTGTTTTATTTCAAAATAACAAAGTTCTCTATCAAGTATTACGAACAAACGCGAATGATCGGTTGCGGTTCGGTGGGGAGCACAATCGTTTGTTATTGTCTTGACTTAGTTACGTCCTGGACTGCAATTGCGTATGATGCAAAGTTTGTCTACACATAGCATAGTCAATTTCGTTGACACAACTGTATTTTAAAGTTTATTTGTGTTATATTTACGATTTTTCAGTGTTTTTTAACATAGCTAGTTCAGCAAAAGAATAAAAAGGGCCAGTTATAATAAATTAACAAAGAATTTCAAATTTGAGGAATCTAGAAAGAGGATGATGAAAGCATGAGATTAGTAAAGGCGACAAAGTGGTCTGTGTTTTATGTTCCGGAATAGTGATATACAGAACATTGTCAGTAAAACGGCATTTTGAAACAAATCGCAAATCCTATTGTCAAAAAAAAAATGAACCATAGCAAAATAGCTAATTGCTTAAAACCCGATTGGCAGTTGACTCCAATTGAGCATGCATTCTACTAAAAGTAATATTTTATAATCTAATATTAGTTATTTGTCATCTAATTTGCAACAACAGTAGTCACACTAATGCTACTTTATAATTATTACACATATAACTAAAACATTTATTACTATGCAGTTCAAAAGGTATTTTCTCGTAGTAAATGAAGATTTTGTATTCTTAGTATTTAGTTTTATTATTTGCCCAATAATTACAAGTCAAAATTATTTAACGGCACGCTTATACCTCATTAAACACTTCCTTAGAAAAAATGGCACATTGATCCATAAAATGTTCGCCACCCCGGAGTAGACTATTATGTTGCGGAAATAACTTTTTTCTAAAAAACACGCAAGTATTTAAAGTGTTCTTTCAGAGAAAAAGTCATTTCCATTAATAATTTCTCTTACAAAAATAAATCTATACTAATAAAAGAAAGAGTCTGTGGATGTGTTTTGGATGTAGCACACAAACTGTATAACCCAGACGTGCAAAATTCGGCACGCTGAAACTATAAATCATAGTAATGTACGCTTCGATGAGATTTTTTTCGAAATTGGCTTTAGATTATATTTAAAATTCATTTTTATGCAATTTCCCTACTGGCAATATGACATAACATTACCACGTCCATCTCAGAATGTGAAAATGTTTGATTCGAGCAGTTTATTTGAGAATTAATACATATTTTTACTATAAATACAATATTTAACGTGTTATTCATTTATTTATTTATTTATTGTGGTGGTATTTATAATTGTTTTTGAAATAAATCATTGAAGCCATTGTTGGCTTCATTTTTGGCGACTTAGCGACCCTTTTGGCTACTTGGGTCAAAACAGTCAACTGAACTGAAATTTTATATACACGATTTTTTTGGATAACAATACGATACTTTAATGATAATGAATAAAAATGAATTATCACTTATTGCTGTGATTCTGTCCTATGTATATACATATTTATATTAATTGTAACTATTTAATAAAAAGTAGCTAAATAAATTTTTTTCTTTGTTGATCTAAGTAGGAATTGACTTAATTATTTATATTACTTGTTTATATATATATATATATAACTCCCATCAAGTGGTTCATTAGAAAGAATTAAGAATAGAGTGATATCGTACATGGTTTAGGACCAAAATGAAAGCCCAGGAGATTTGAAATAGAGAATAGTTATACACGAACATAATGGGTTGGTGTAATGGGCATATAGATCCCATTTTTGGACTCGCCCATCAATGTCTTTCCAATTTTGGTGTCCCGGATACAAGTCAGATTATTATGTAAAATCAAATGTTGTGAATGTGCCCCTGTCTCTAACCTTGTATTCTGTCGTTTCTCTGGGTAGAATACTTCTTTTTTCAAGATGATTTACTTTTTTGATAATTTTTTCCGTAATAGTAAAGCAATTGCAGCCCATATCGTTAATGGTAGCATCGTTCCAACCCGAATGCCTAGTTGATCCTTTCGTTCTAACTTCTTTTTCAGCATGCTCGTTATGAAATGGGAAAATTTTCTATAACTTTGAGTGCAGAGGGCATTGTGGCACTGTTTTCATTTTCGCCAATAGGTAAAGTAAAGACAGGGAAATCCAGCTCACTTCGGGATTCCATGCCTTGAGTGAATAGGAAATATAAATGTTATAAAGCAGATAAACATGCATTTATCAATAAGTATGAAGTACATATAAAAATACATTAACTGAAAAATCAGTGGCTCGATCTAGAAAGATCTCGGAAAAGTCTCGATAGCCTATACTCTCTCTTGGTCACTCTAACGCAGTGATGGACTTTTTTTAAGAATAAATTTGTGGCATCAGCCTGTTTGTATTCTTTTTCAGTGTAAATCTAGACACCAGAATATACCTGAATGATATACTTTGTTCCGGTGAATTACAGTGCTAAATATTCTGTTTAAAAATTCTTACTTTTTGAAATAGACTTTCAACCCTTTCAATTTAAAAACTGGATTCTAGTACAGTCGACTCTATAATTAATTGGAAATTGAAGGAACCAATGAAAAACTTGCAATTATCAAGAGAGTAGGAAAAAACTCCCAAAATACAAGAAAAGAAATTTTTTCCAACACTTTTAAGTTTGAAACTATGTAATAAAACAGCAATTCTACATATGTATGAAATTAGTTTAAATTATTTTTAAAAAGTACATAAAAAGTGCAGTATAAATATGAACAGAAGTTTAAAGTCCTGTATTAAAAGGATGCATTTATGTATTTAAAAAAATATTAAAATAATACATACTGTACATAAATAGTCTTTTTTGTCGAACAAATCTGTTATCACCATTGGTTCTTTAAGGCACTGTTCAGTCCGGCCCATGCCCTATTTGGCCCCGCATGCTACAGGTCAAACAGCTGAGTTATAAATCAACATGTCACTCCGACGCATAATACACAATCATGCGAATCTCTTCTTCCTAATAGCGGACCATCCTTTTTGAACACATGTGTTGCGAGGCCACGTGTTAAACAAAAGATATGGATGCCTGACAACACGTGTAGCCGGTCTATTGGCCACTTGAATAAGGAAAGCAATAAAAATGTATTTTTGCCTGAGAAACCGGGAAACACAAAGAAGAGATGGCAGACAGATGGTCATCAAAGAACTTACGTTAAAGGGGAGACAGGCAGAGACAATACAACATAAAAATTGAAAGTTCCAACCTGTTTCCTACAGGACTCTACATGATAGTGAGTGTTCGAATTGGCGAGAGTTATATAAGATAACTTGGAATTATCGCGTGTTGTATTTTGGCCAGTCACAGATTTTACTTCGAAATAATGAGAGTAAACAAAAACGTATTGTTTTAATTCCAGAGTTTTTCTAGAGGCTGAGCTTATACTTCGAATTAGCGAGATGTCCATATTATCGAAGGTTTGAATTAGCGAGAGTCTATTGTATTGGTCCATTTTCTTTAATAATTAATACAGTGTTTCTCAAATTGTGGGGCATATTGAAAAGTCAAGAGCAAAAGATTATTTAACAAAATTATTAATTTACTGAAGGTAAACAAACAAAATACATTCTGACATAAAAATAATAAAATACACATTTACACTGAAGTATTATACTTATAAAAGTATCAGTGCTACGCAATGTATTTTATAATTAATGTGACAATTCAAAGTTAAAAACAAGTTTATTAATTACCTGTGACCCCATGGGCTTATCATGTATATAATTTATAACAAAAATTAACACTTACCTTGATAATTTTTGTACGGTTTATAATTTATATCGATAATTTTTGTACTGCCCATCAAAAGTTTCGCGATTCGCTTCATATTTACAACCGTTTTCCGTGCAGGCACGCGTATGTGGTGTAGTGGGGAGGGGGAGGAATAAAGGAGTAAAAATAATTTGGAATAAGTAAATCATTTGCTACCATTGTCATGGTCCTTTTATTGCATTCCTAGGTTTTAGGGATAGCAGTGCACAGAAAAGATCGTACTTCGGGAAGACGTATATATACGTCTGGAGGAATAAAGACGTTGGCTAATGTTTATATACACGGCGGGTGCTTAAGAGGTTAAAGTCGTATCGTAGTTTTAGCGTCAAAGTATAGTATTATTTAATTCAGTACATTATTATTGTATGGGGGCGCGATGAAAATTAAGATTGAAAACTGAGTCGCGAGTATTGCAACTTTGAGAAGCACTGAATTAATATGATAGAATTTATTAATGTGAAACTTATATGTATTATCTGAATTCCTTCCATACAATTTACTATGTTACAGTTCATTGATTTTACATATATACAGTTAGACAGATATATACCTGTAGACGCAAGTTAAGAGCTTCGAAAAAATGAAATGAAATCAACCGTTTAAGTAGTAATGTGCCCTAATAGGTGTCATAATTCGAAGGTCGAAAACTGCTTGTGTTATCCTAAGAGACATCCAACCTTTTGGGGAAGAGTGCCGGATAAAAAATAATTACGCGTACCACTTCCAATTTTTTCAATACGGAAAAAACTGTTATTGTGTGATTTATTATGTGATTTTAAAACAAAGAGCAAATTTTTAATACAAGTCTACATGTAAGTAGTGGAAATTTAAAAATAATACAATAAATGCAACCAAAGCACAAACTCGGATTTTGTTAATCGGTTTTGTTAATTCTGAGTGATATTTTGATTTTATTATGTTTCAAAGAGAAAACATTTGTTCACACAAACGCGTATTGATTCAAATCTATAACAATATTTGACAGTCAAATAATGCAAATTTTAAAAATTGCTTGTTAGTACAAAATTTAATATAATTCCTTATATCTGATTTTCAGTGTGGTATGGTGCTGTGAATCAATAATTTTTTGATTTGGAATTCAGGTGGGTAACAATAACCTTCTTGCAGAGAAACTGAAAACGGATTGGGGAAAAGATCAGCATTTATTTATCATCTTGAAAATCCTCAAACCTGGCACTAAAAGAATCCTTCAAAAATGGTTATAAAATAGTCATAGCTCACAGCGCTATTGACTTTGGTAGATAGTTCCAGTATTAATGTGTGAAATATATTAATCTTTTTTCTGCAAAATCAAGACAAAAGTAAAAGTTTTTTATAAAAAGAGATATAGGACCAACTAGGATAAGAAAAATACAATTCTTTCTCCGTAATCTTAAATTTTAATTAATTTAATATCCCGTATTATTGATAAGACAAACCAAATCCCGTAGCCAATTTTAATTCTTGAATAGAAAGCACTCACTGGGTAATGCAGTGTTTTCTCCAGGTATATTTTAAAACTCGCTCCCCCAAATTTTAAAATTTCGCTAATAAAAAAGCCTTGGAATGTCAAGAGGGTAGACGCATTCTTTACATTACAAGTTTCTGTTTAACTTATTTAAATGCATTTAAAATGCGGAGATTTTTTGTCTGAGACTACCGCATTTCAATAAAATTGTTATTTATTATAATCTTTTTCAATTTCTCTTAAGTACTGCACCATGCCACATTGTGGCACGCGTGCCGTGGGTTGGCCACCTCTGCACTAGAACATGAAAAGGATAGTCCCAAAATAAACATGTTTTATGCAGTGAGTTCCTCGAATGTTTTCAGCGCCTTTTTCTGTTCAAAAAGGACGGGTATTATTTATGTGAACATGCTACAGAGTTTTGCCTTATGCCAATCACCGAAGAAAAATGGCAGGAGCTTCGATTTTTCAACAGGAAGGCGCACCTTAGCACTACTACAACGACGTTACGCCTTATTTCAATGCTGAGGTACCAGTTTAGATTGGTTTTAGAAGGGGGTTTTTGTGGCCATTATGTTCCCCAAATATTTCACCGATGGATTTTAATGTATGGGATTGTGTAAATTATCAGATGTACACTCCGTTATTTCCTGTATTCATT
Organism: Trichonephila clavipes; assembly: GCA_019973935.1. Lineage (NCBI taxonomy): Eukaryota > Metazoa > Arthropoda > Arachnida > Araneae > Nephilidae > Trichonephila > Trichonephila clavipes. Next base: position 88,013 of record BMAU01009760.1, on the reverse strand, counting down.
CCTGAACTAAAGAATCTAAGCTGCATTTGAGGCACGCTGACAAATTTGTGGCAACAACATATACCAATTGGACATTTGAAGACTAAACAAAGAAAACCATATTAAATATTTTTGATCATGTTAAACTTGGACTAGTTATCTATCTTACAATAATATATAGTTTAACTTTTTCCTGTAAATTACAATCTATAAATCATTTTTTTTGCCCAGCTAATTTGTAAACACCCTGTTTATTATCTTGTCGCGAAGTTCATTTAAATTGAGTGGGCAAAATCAAAAGATGTAAAGGTAATTCATTCAACTGAATTTTAATTGGTCATCCATTATTCGTGATCATAATGATAATTTGTGATCTATTGGAATCCTACAGTTCATTTACTGCCCACCATTTAAATTTTAACTGAAAAGGTATTAAATGAAATTTCATTTTTAAGCTGAACAACTTTTTAGTGCTCTTCTCCTCCCCCCCAAAGTACATTAAAATGAAAGCAGTAAATTATTTTTAAAAAGGTTTTATTTAATTAGTATAGAACAAAAATGAAAGAAATTTAACTTTAAATATATCAATCATTATATCAGAATACGCATTAATAAAATTGTTAAAACATCCATTATTACAAAACTACATATGTAGAAAGGTCCAAAGGACATTTTGATGAAGTAATAAACCACCATTTTGTAACCCTTCTTTTGTCCTATTTTCTGCATGAATAAAATGACAAAGCTTTTCAGGTATTTGGAAGCCCATAAGTATGATTTTCTGCATGAAATAAAAAAATACACCAGTTTGAGTTATTTTTTTCACATTTCATTTCTCAAAAAAGGGAGGAGGGGGGAAGGCTCGCTGCAAAAAATCTGAAATAAAAGAATTTAAAGAACTTACTTATTTTAGAAGAATCGGATATGAATCTGGAAACAGTTCAGAATGTTTACTCAAAGAACGAAATATAGCTTTTCCTACTCGCTTTCCGAACGTCGGTATAATTTTCAGATCAGAATTCCATTTGGATTTCGACCACGTGTGGAATCAGGTGATTTTAGATTGAAAGGAAATGATTTGGAACCTTCAGATTCGAAGAATTTATTGACATGTAGAGGCTTTGTACAAACACTACTTTCTAGATAGAGAGTCAACGTTTGCTTTTTTTGATAATTTTTTTAAAATAGGTAATTTTGAAAAACATAAGTTATTTTATGGTTATTATTATTATAAATATTTTGCGAAGATGTATTATTCATATATTAGATTCGACTTTAGAGAACTCAATTTTTTAAAATTCCATTTCTGACGGCATTTTTCTAAGTCTTTCTAGTCATATAATGTAAGACAATTGTAGAAACTTTAATGCGTATTAAGTGATTTGACAATGAAAACATTCATCACTGCTGGAGTGAAAATTTTATTTTTCTAGAATTTGTGTCAGAATTGGTTCGGAAAAGGGAAAAAATATATTTTTGAAGCCCCCCCATTGACAAAGTAAGATGTTGTAAAGAACAAAAGACAAACATACACGCATATATACTCGTATTTAAAATTATGAGAATTTTTATATTTTGTCGATTAGCTCTAAAACTACTGGGTGTCAATTTTAATGAAATTCGGTATGCATATAGGATTAATATAATATAAAAATAGAAATTTGGAAGAATTATTAGTTTTATCCTCCAAATAAACATGAAAAATAGCTGCATTAAATTTTATATACATTACTCTCCGAATTAATTGGGACAAGTGAAAAACAACAGAATTTTTCTAAGAGCTTTGATTTTCATCATTGCATACTTAAGTAGACTGAGAAATCTGAATTTTATTACGAAGTACGTCCTTCTTTAACAGAAATAACTTCAACACGTCTTGGCATTGATCTCGTAGAGTAGCACACATGTTCTTGATTTCATCATCCTGGAAACACACCCTTTTATCATTTGTTCTTTTGTCGTGTAATTCATCATAGCTGAACTATTCTAGAAAATATGTCCTTAATTCTGAATAAGATTTAGGTTTGGGGAATTTCCAGACCACTCGAACACTCTTATTTTACCACGTAAGAGAATACACCCATTTGGAATAGTGAGAAGGCACCAATTCATGTTGAAATGTTCCCATTATTGGAGAAATCTTATTGCAAAATATATCTATTTATTTGACAGAATGAATCATGCCTTAAAGAGGAGCTAAGCTTCCAGTGCCTTTTGCTATGAGCCCCCCCCATATCTGTTTAAAAGGGTGTTTTACACTCTGTTCGATGTGATCTGGTAACAGAGTTTCGACATCAATTCGTGTAACTAACATTAGTGTGTTCATTTGTATCCCTGCACAAAAAAATGCTTCACCTCTGAAAACTACCTTCTTTCCGTCGTTAAGTCCATGATCGATATTTTTTGGCTCATGCTGAACGTTTTTCATCATTATCCGAGTTAAAAATTGTTTTCTCCACAATCGTGTTGCCTTAAGACTAACTTTCGGAAGCCTTTTCCATACAGTTGAGGTACTCACTTCAACATCCAAGAAATCCCTTTGAAGGTCTGCGCTTATTTTTCTTGGATTTATTTTGCTATTTCTTATTAAACTTTTTAGAGATGAAGATCCAAAACCTTCAAATGTTCTTAAAATTATTGGAACACTTGATTTGCCCACATCCACTGCCTTAGCGACGTCTCTCATAGTCATAGAAATGTGTTCGTTAATAGAGATTATTTTAAGACGTTTCCTCGGAGTTATATTCATTTTCGAACAAGCAAAAGTAACATGTATTACACAGAACGTGAAATTGTATTTATCTGCTACACTTAAGGGCCCACAACTGAACTACTGATACACTAAATATAAAAGGAGTAAACTATAGTCAAGACCGATTTGTCACGCATCATAAAGGCAGATATAACGTGTTTGAGATGTTTCAGGACATTACTAGTAATCACATTCCAACTAAAACCAAAAAAAAACATGCTCGACCCAAATAATTCGAGAACATTATAATAATTTAATAATTCATATTTTTAATGTATTAATTTATAAGTTAGAGAATCTCTCATATTACTTTTCAAAGATTAATCTGTTTTTTTTATTTTACAAACACTATCCTTAAAATTAAAATTCATCCTTATTATATATTCATATTACAGGATACGAAGATATTTGTACGAATTATTTTTTCACTAAGTGAGCTACTTATACAATAGTTGTCTTTTGAAAAGAAAACGTTTCAAGTAATCTTGCAAAAACATGAATAAATTTTTTTTTATCGAAATTCTGATTCTTAATCGCATAGCTGCTTTATAAGGTGGATATTAGGGTATTTTCAATGGAGACACGCTTAACAAAAAAATCTGCCGAGGTGCGAAACACCGCGAGCGAACGCCAATAAATAAATAAGTTGCCTATTCAGCAAGAGGCCTGATTGGTACTCCATGTAGAGATTGGTAGAAGAGCCCCGGAGAAAATGAGATTGATCCTAGATCTTTGCCAACAGTCACTAAGAGTAGCTTTGGTGCAACATATACATCATTTTGCCAAATAAACAACACAGAAAAAAAGAAAGAATTTTTTTTTGAAGAAATGCAATGAGCCACAGTAGTGATGAATCGACATATTCCGAAATTATTTGATATACAAGACCTTAGATTGGGCTGATCTGAAGAAATACTAATTTCGATAAGTAAAGATACAACGGGGGATTATTGTATCAGGCATTCATCAAACAGGATGGAGATATTTTTATCTGTTGCCACACTGCTTCTGCGCAAATGAAGAGGTTTGCACTAAAAATTCAGTAACATACATACCGATACACTTAAGAATATTATATTTAAAACAATTTGTGTGTGTGAAAAGAAAGAGAGATGGCTGAAACACAACAGCATTTCAAATTTTCACGCTTCTTAAAATATAAAGCTAAAAGTTTCTTTAAATATAGCTGTCGCATTGTTTCGGTATTATCCTAGGTTCAAATCCTGATACCACTAAAGACCCTTTGGCCGTGGTAGCTTAATGGTTATGGTCATGAACTCGTGGCCAGTGTGTTGCGGGGTCCAGCCCTGGTGATGTTGAAGACCCGCTATGTAGAGGATTCCGCTCGCGTTATATCTGTCTAGGCTAAATGACCTCCCGTTGGTGTGGTTCTATAGTTAAAAGAGGGAGATGCTAGCTCAGGTGTCGTCCTCGTCACTTGACTGAGGTTCAGGGCTGTTGTAAACAGACCTCATTTTGCTTAATAGTGTGTCGTTAATGTCACTCACCACCCAAGAACACCGTGTGGAGGAGCACTATAAATCTGTTGGGAGCCCACGTTAGTGTGGTTTGGAAGTTTGGAGAGGGAAATGCTCTCTGAGGTGTTTCCCTTCATCCCTTAAACATGGTTCAAACTCTGGAGTTTCGTCATCCATAACCCTCATTTTGCTATGACAGTATGCAAATGAATAATTAATTAGTTGTTTTTTTTTTACATGGATGGAACTTACAGTACCTTTATCCCTCCGCTAGGTACGTTTCAAAAAGTTCCGTCCATAGGTGCAACACATCTCTCAGATTCATCACCACATATTAACGTTTAAAGATGATTTAATCATTTTATTGGTGAGATTTGACGTAAAAATATATTTGACATATTATAATTAAAAAATAATCAGGAATTGAAATATTTAAACAAGAAAAAAAAGGTAATGATTAGTTATCACTGCGTCAGCACTAGTTTTTTTTTGTCCAAACGAAAGGGAACGGTACAGTACCTTCTTTTCCAAGTTATTGGTGATGTTTCTCTGGGTTTTTCGTCTTGAATGGGACGTTGCATATCAGATATTTCTTCAATCATGAGTCAAAATGAACGAGGCACGGAAGTGTTACACTCTTACCGTCTTTGCAGGTGCTCTTTCAAAAGTTTGTGACCTAGTTTTCCTAGATATGTGTGCGAGGATCTGAGTGGTTTTCATTCCCATGTCAATATTTTGGGAGTTTTTGACGTGAGTGCGTCTGTAAAATTGCTTCCATAGTGGGAGGCAATTAAAAAAATGAATAACGAAATCGATTGATTCAGTTTGTGATGTTGCAGCCACACATCTATCATCTCTATCCAAAATTCAATTGCACCATTAAATAATGAAAGGATCCAAGAATTGATTGCGCTAAGTTAGGACCGTGACTCGGGGGAGGGGAGAGCGTAATTTGGCTGCGCATCAAGATTTTCATTGAGGATAACTTTTGACTCGGATAAGCGACAACGTTCCTTTTAGTTACAATCGTCAGCTTTCATCAAAATATATGGATTGTATATAAAGATTAGTGTAAAATAGTGACAATGAATATAATAAGGTGTTCAGGTGACTGCCTACCTTGAAAATGTAGTTTTTCGTCTACATAAGGCATTTTTTTTTATTTCAAAATCTTATAGTTTGAACATTTTACTTTCCAAAGCAGTTTTTCTTTTCCCTTCACGCGAAAAAGAAATAAAGTAATAGTGATTTTAAAAAACATCAATCTATGCAAAAGGGCAGTAAGATCAAACTTTAAATGAGTTTTTCTCAAAATTATGTCTTCGAAAGAAACTCTGTGACGGGCTCATCGCGCTTTCTATTAATTTTCCTCTTGGGTTCCTTGGGGCCGAAAAAGGCAAATTTTTCTCCAAACAAATCCAGAAGCGAAGCTTGATTACGCAAATTAGGAACCTTTTAAATAGCAGAAGTTTAGTGTAAGCGAGGTGGCCTTTTGGGAAGTGATTATGCTAGTTGTGATATCCCCCCTCGGTTGAACATCTCTTTGATTATCAGCGTGAGCTAGAGTTGCAGGATTAATGGAAGAACTAGAAGCATACGTTATCTTAATATGACTTTATTAAGATATTTAACTTAATCATTTAACAAATTAGATTATAATGATACATTTGAGAGAATCTACGATGGCAATACACACAATATATATATAAAACCGAATTAACCTAACCCGGACCACTATCCATATTTAACTCGCCTAAACTCAATTCCAATACTATCACAGATTCTAATATTAGTCAATCCTACCTTACTGTAGTTTGAAGTAACGATCACAACAATCTTAGAGGAAGCATTGTAATTACTCGAGTGCAATGGTATGCACCTTGAATTAATGGAACTCTATCACGTATGATTTCTGTTCGTCGCCACGTAACGTTTTCCAAAACTTCGTCACGCTTGAACCACGGATTATGTTTACATTCGTCAAATTGCCATCCCGCTTACTCTAACTTCTGATATTTTAAAGCTTCCTAATTTGCATTTTTCTTTCACGCTTCACTTCTTGGATTTGATTGGAAAAGAGTTGCCATTAAATTTGGCCCCAAAGGACAGGTTAAAGAAAAGACGAGTGAGCCTGTCACATAGTCAGAGTTTAAACGTGTAAGCTGAAGCAAGCCGATATTCCACAGTTCAAGTCAAAGTGGATACCTTCCACACGATATAAAAAAAAGACATTGAGGTTTCGAGAGTGTTGCTGTTACCTAGGATATAGAGGTAGGACTGATCTACTAAATATTAGGAACTGTATATAAACAGAGGTTAGAAGTAAGCGGTAAAATAATTATAGTGGTCAGGATCGCGCTTAGTTCGTAATAAGTATTGTGTGCTTCTGACCTCAGATCCGTTAATTTATAATATAAATATTATCATTGTATAATGTTTAAGTTAAAATCTTAATAAAGTGATATTAAGATTATGGCAACGCAAGGTTCTTCATTCACTCTCACACACCTAGATCACGAAGATAACTTAACATCGCCCACGGGCAAATGTCTTAAAACTTTTTACCAGATACATGATATCTTAAGAACTAAACCAGATAACGTTTTGAAATTTTGTAGGAATGTTCATTATACTATTTTTCATAAAGTGGACTATAAGTTTTGTTGTAGGTTAAATAATTTTTATTTAGGGTAATTTTTATAAAGAAAAAATTAAACAAATAAAATAGTTCATATAATGTATAATTGTCTGTCACTTTTTTGTATTTTAATATTTCTTAGATTGTGGTTCAATTTTAAGGGAACCGTAATAAGTATGTCGTGTATAAAGAAAATTATGATAGTTGTATCAGAAATTTTTTTATACAGTGTTACCCGTTTTAATAAAAATTTGGTAAAACTTCCTTGAAAGCAACCAATCTTTCTATAAGTGCAATATCTATTTAAAAATGTTTATGTATCTACATATTTTTTTTTTTTTTTCTTCCTAAAAATACTCAATTTGTTTCAAAATTCTGTTTTAATAAAAAAAATTGGGTCCGAATGTAGGCAGTCACCTTAACATAAAAAAATTGTTACCAAAGATATATTTTATCGGCCTATAATCGTCAAAAAGAAAATTCGAAATACAGAAATCGTATACGGTTGGAAAGGGCTTCTCAAAAACAATCGAATGGTACTACTAAAATACCAAAAGACCGACTCAAGCAGTGCCGGGAACGTAAGAGAATGAATGTGACTGAACGGATCAACGGTAGTGTCAGTACATCTGCAGCTGAGACATTTGAAATTATGCAAGTGGATGATGAAATCACTTCTATATTGACACTGGACTGTGTTGGCATCAATTGTGTACGATCGTCGTTTATGAAGACACATAGGGCAGCAGCTAGTGCTCGTTTCACTACGACGTTTGTCAACAATCTATTCGGACATAAGTGGGATTGTCCACGTTGTCACGTTCGAATGAATTTGGGCATCCACCTAAGCAGCTCGGGTTGCTGTCATTAGAGCAGATTAGTGCGCGTCTGGTATCACCGCGACTGTCATTCATGCAGATACGTCGGTTGCAATGCCATAAATGTAGCCATGGATGTGGACGCAATGGTGCAGCAGCTATCGCGTCAATTAGACGATTATCAGGCGTTCAGTGTTAACATAAAGAAGAACATGATACATAAATCTACGTTTCTGAGCTGCGCGGTCAAAAAACTAGTGGTAAAACTTGGCTACAATTCTTACTTGGTCAGCAATTGTAAAAGCATTAAAAGATTACAATACACTGGGACTCATTTCATGCTAACACAATAACCAGTAGTGAGGCAGCCGACACCCTCGGTGACGATACGAACGAGCATCTACCGTGTGAGAGAAGTGCACAGCATTCTGCGTGTTGCAGAAGGTGTGCTTTTCGATGCGTACCACAGACTGTCTCGCAAAACGCTAGAACAGCGTAAGTTCGTCGATGAGTGTATCAATAAAAACCTTGCATTTATCAAATTCTGTGCAGTCTTGGAGGGATTGCAAATAGAATCTTTTCAAGATGATACGCTCGCTGCGTTTTGTTTCTTACTCTGAATGCTAAGGAAATACATTAATATAATATTTATTTTATACATCTTACCCATCAAAAAGAAATTGGCAAGGAAAGTATTGAAGAAAAATCTTGCTCTGTAACACACTATATTTTAAACTTAAAAAAAATAATTTTATGATACAATTAATGAGTTTTAATGACATTTTCTATATAAATTTAAGCCTACAAGTACTTTTAAACATATGTTATTGTGCCTGGTTTTGATCTGAGATCATATTGTAAAACTGCTAAGCGCAGACAAATTGCAACTACATCATCGGTTGCGGTATCATCCTCGTCATCATGTCGCAAAGCCGGTGGAGGCACCATATATCGCAACATCAATAGCTTCTCTGATTGTAATGGAGTTAACATTGACATTTAGGAAATTAATTTGGAATTGAAAGACGTAAAAGCTGGTCATTTTTGTCTGGTAAACGTAAAGTTCAATGGTATCTTCAAATTCATACTCGGGTGATTGTACATCCATCCGGGCATAGCGTTAGCAGAAATTAAACTTTTCATGTTACGATCGCTGTTAAAATATTCCAAAAAACATCGCGAAAATTATACCTGATTACGATCCTAATCTTACTACACCAATCATGATAGTCGGAGATTTTAATGTTAATGTCTCACAAGACCGCTCATTGCCCGGCTTCATGTTAAACGATTTCAATTTGTCTTACATCGAAATTTCAACAACTTTAGGTAAACCTGTATTGATTTAACTTAAACTATAGAAGTCTCAATGTATCGTGTGTGCCATTTATGTCATAATTTCGTATCACAGACCTTTAATTAATAAAGTTATATTCTAACACAGCAATTATTTGTTTACTTGATTCTTTCTTGAACCCGTTAAAAGGAAATAGTTGCCGTCATAAAAATTTTTTTAAAAAAACGTGGAAACCTGGAAGATTTCTTAGTGTTTAAATATGATTATGTTATACATAAATAATAGCATTTTTTGCAAAAATATATTTCCCGTTACGCGACGGATTCAAATACAACACATGGCCGTGTCCTTGACACAGCCGCACCCTCTTTATTCTAGCTACATTTACATTGAGGATTGAATAAAATTCAGTCACTGGCCAGGCACCCCTCAGATGTAACTGCACTCCCAGCTATCATACAGAAGTTACAAAATACTTCGTTGGAATTATTTTCGTATAAAACTGAAAATTACAGTATTTTACAAGAAAAAAGATTAAAATTTACGAAATAGTACAAGGTCATAAAAACTGACGTTGTTGGGCGCACTGCATCTATCAGATTCACTGGCCCCTGCCACACAAAGTAAAGGGTGTTTTTTTAGAGGTATAGAACTTTAAATTGCAATAAAACAACGATGTATTATTCGATTGACATGATTTTTTATTCAAAAGATAATCTTGTGGCATTACATTTTAAATAGGATTTCTGGCATAGGACTGCCACGGCTGGCTCGGATGTAGTCCAATCTGGACGTCCAATTTTCGATGACTTTTTCCAACATTTGTGGCCATATATCGGCAATAACACGGCGAATGTTGTCTTCCAAATGGTCAAGCGTTTGTGGCTTATCCGCATAGACCAATGACTTTACATAGTCCCACAAAAAATAGTCTAGCGGTGTTAAATCACAAGATCTTGGAGGCCAATTCACAGGTCCAAAACGTGAAATTAGGCGGTCACCAAACGTGTCTTTCAATAAATCGATTGTGGCACGAGCTGTGTGACATGTTGCGCCGTCTTGTTGGAACCACAGCTCCTGGACATCATGATTGTTCAATTCAGGAATGATAAAGTTAGTAATCATGGCTCTATACCGATCACCATTGACTGTAACGTTTTGGCCTTCATCGTTTTTGAAGAAGGATTCCACCAGCCCATAAAGCGCACCAAACAGTCAGTTTTTCTGGATGTTACGGTGTTTCGACATACACTTGTAGATTAGCTTCCCTCCAAATGCGGCAGTTTTGTTTGTTGACGTAGCCATTCAACCAGAAGTGCGCTTCATCGCTAAACAAAATTCGCTTATGAAAATCGGGAACAACGGCAATCTCGGTTTGGGCCCATTCGACGAATCTACGCCTTGCTTGATGATCGTTTTAATGAATTGCCAAACCAAACTGAGAATAAATCACTTAACAGCTATTAAATCGGTCGCTATCTTGGAAAGTAATGCCAACTTAAACTTCTATACCTGGAAAAAAACACTCTTTCTAAAGAAATTGCCCTCGTCCTTCACACTGAATCCTAGGGTGAATAAGGAAAGGCAGATAGGAGAAGGAAAAACATGTGGACGCAGCGCTGAAACTATTTTTATCCTACATCGGAGAAGTTCACGCGCCTAACGGAGGATTAATCTTCACTGTGCTATGTAGATTGCGTTATTGTTGACTGAAGCTATGCTTTATCGCGTTTTCTAAGTCAATTATTGCTAAAAATTTTACGAATTGAACTTTATGTTCATTATTTTTCATCCATACACTTTTTCTGCGAAATCTCAAATATATTATAACTAACAATAACATGTTTGTTTACATTAGATTTTTTTATAAGTATCTTGTGCGCTAGAAATTCAGAAATAAAAACTGACGTGAAAAAATTATGCGTGCATTATACTTATTTTTCTTATCAATTCAATACTTTAACACTGCATTCTTGTGGAAAGAAATTGTTTCCAAAATATACTCATTGTCCACGAAATTTAGAATGGTTTTGTAAGATTCATTTGCGAGGAAGAATCATTAATTTTAAAGTAAAAGTATGGGGGGAAAATTAAGTTAGGCAACGAAGCAAAAAGAATAATTTTCTTTTAATTCTAGAGCATTCAGTATGTTGCGAACAACACTATAATTTAAGAATCAACTCCTGGAACGCGTCAAAAAGAAATTTTTACGTGGAATGGAACGGTTTTCTGTAGAGAGACTTCCATTTTCTAGACAAGCGTTGACATCTTTCCTATACTGTCGGTGTCGATAAGAACACCGATAACTGTAGTTTAGGTTTTTTTTGCAACTAAAGGCTTTTTCCGATCAACTCATCCATATATCCTGAAACTGTAGTTAAATATCTTCTGTTGAAGATATGTGTTCAATAAAAGGATATCGAGTCAGAAAACTGTGTGTATAAATATCACTCTGAATGGGACTCTACCGCCAGATAAATTTTTGATACGTATTTCCCAAGAAAAACATTGCCTTACAAGTTATTTGTACTATTCAATCTTATGATTTCTTTACAGTTTAAAAGTATGTTTCTTCCCACTAAGGTTTTTGCAGTTTTCGGTCTGATTAGGAGATAAACGGTGTTTTTATAGTTGCATAGTAGATTTATATTCCCTCTAGAGTGTGGGAATGAGAAAGATGAGTTGGACAGGCAAGCGAGAGGAATTGTGAGATTGTACTTGGAATGATATGATTTGGTTACAGTATTTTTATAGTAAAGATTTTTAAGGTAATAACTTCTCCTAAGGTTCGATTTGCTGAAGAGTGAATCTAAATTAAGGGTCAGGTTCGGATGCGTTACGCCAATCGGATTTACTCAGCTATTGTCGGAAATCGTGCTCAGGTTTTAAATCGCGTTTAAGTGCGGGTTTTAAGTAAAAATTCAATGCATACGTTTTACCGTGAAGTTTCATTTCCTTCATTTAAATATTACTGCATTGTAGCATCTTTCCCCTCAACTCCACCAAGTGAAAGAGAGAAGAGGAGGGAGCACAAGCAAAAATTATTCTTAAGTAAGATATCAAAAATAAGAAGAAACGGAACATGGTATCTGTTTTTCAATTCCTAATATTAACTCACACTCTTAATATTTATTTATTTATTTATCTTGGTGGAATTTTCAATCTTTAATAAAATACATTTTAAAGCGCTCCAGTGAGCTGACATTTTATATACATGATTATTTTGATTGACAAAGCAATAATTTAACTATAATTAATAAAAATTAATTGATTAAAACTAACTATTTAAAGAATTACAAATACAGCCACGTTGGCATCATTTTTGGCGACTTGTGTCAAAACTTGAAAAGTCCCGCCCATTTTAACCAATAAGAGTTATTTTCACCACCGACTATAAATACCAAGATCTGTGGAAAACACTCTCTCTCCTCTCTCGCCTTTTCTCTCTTCTCTACAATCATGTAGCCAACCGGCTGCCGCACTTTGTGTGTTGTCTGTGTTGTGCCACTCAGTCTTTATATTCGTAATATGCTTGTGTGTTTCAAGAAGTGCAATAAACTGGATTATATTGATTTACAAGACTGTCTCTTGGATAAAACAGTAATCGTCCACTCGTCACGTAATACAGTATCATTCACTCACCACCGGCCACGCCCAATCTTTTTGTTCGCCACATTAACATCAACCACTCGCCCCACGTCTTAAAATTATATTTTTATCACTCTCCTGAAATATTTAATAGAAGTATTTCAGTTAGTCGGTAGGATCGTCACCTCTCAAAGAAAGAAGATATGTGCGAAAGAATCTTCCTAATTGCGCGGGATAGGGGAAAAAAATCAAAATTATTACAACCAAAATCATCTCACTACTTCATTCTCAAAAAGGGGAATCCCCTTTCTTATACTCCATTGAAAAGCTTCAAGTTTAGTGCGCGAATATGTGAAAGAAAAAAAAGCTTAAGTAGCTGATGTACCCTTCCTTCTCACGAGTCAACTGAAAAACAAAACAATAGAGATTGAAGGGAAACGAAATTTTTTATGTGTTAAATTTAAGTTATTCGCAAATTAAACAAAATGGTTTTTTGTAACATATCTCTGCGCAACAAAATATCATATTTGCCAAATTTGAAATTTGTAGGTCTAAAAGTAGAAAAAAGGTATTGTTGCAATGTATAATGCACTTGTAACACCAAATGCGAATTGATTTTTGAAAACCCATTCTTCTCAGCATAAGTTATTGTTTGATCACTACAACCGGGATAGCTCAATAACACACACCTCACACATGGACTGTAAAACACTCTCCATTTTTATTCACCTAAACACAAGTAACTAGAGATACACAGACAGCGCCGTCTGGCGCAATGTTTTTGCGACAAGCATGAACATTCTCCCCCGCGTTGACATGTAATACATTCAACAATAACACAAATTACAATAAAACATTAAACGATAAAATACTATAGGATTACGTAAAACAAATTAAGGTACATATAAAAATTCTAATACACAATATTCAGAGACAAAATTCAAACTGGCATAGGTAAAAGACAAACTCTTGAAATGGCTCTTTTATATTCTCCAAATTGTGTTTTTACTTTTACAACCCTTATTAGTGCATCACTGCCACTATAAATCTCAGTGATTCTCCCTAAAGGCCATTTAAAGGTTGGCATATTGTCTTCAATGAGAACTACCAAATCACCCAACTTAACATTTTGTTTTTTAAATTGCCATTTATTGCGCTGTTGTAATTCACTAAGATAACATCTGTGCCACTTATTCCAAATTAGTTGTACTAGTCTGGTTATCCGTTGCCATTTTTAAGGGCATTCTCTTTTAATTCAATTAAATTGGGCTCGACTACTGAAGTCATATACCTCCCTATCAAAAAGTGGGCTGGAGTTAAAGCGTTCAAGTCATCCGAATTGCTCGATAAAGGGCACAGTGGTCTGGAATTTAAAATTCCCTCTATTTGGATACAAACAGTTAAAAATTCATCATAGGTTAAATTTGATCCACTGAGACAACTCTCTTAAGATGGTACTTTATTGACTTAACCGAAGCTTCCCAAAGACCACCAAAGGATGGCGCTCTAGGTGGTATAAACTTCCATTCTATACCTTCAGCAGATAAGAAACCTGCTAAATTATCATCTGAATCCTCAATAAGTTTTAGAAATCTCTTGAGCTCTTTATTGGCACCTACAAATGTTTTCCTATTATCGGAATACAATTTAGCACATTTACCTCTGCGACTAAAAAATCTTTTTAATGTAGCAATAAAAGCATCAGATGTAAGATCTGACACAATTTCTATGTGAATCGCTTTAGCCACAAAACATACAAATACACAAATATAAATTTTATGCAAAATTCCTTTTCTTTGATTTTTGTACCTGATCATGAATGGGCCACAAAAATCCACACCAGAACAGTTGAACGGGTAATCTGGGACTACTCTATCACGGGGTAGATTACCCATTAGCTGAGAGGTAACAAGGGGGTCGGCTTTTAAAACAGACAAGGCACTCATGCACTACTTTTCTGCATAATGAACGACCATTTAATGGCCAGCACTTTTCCCTTACATAGTGTAGAAGAGAAGAAGCACCAGTATGCAGATTCTTTCTATGGAAATGGACAATTATTTGAACAGTTAAATTATGATTTCCTGGTAAAATTGCAGGATGTTTATTAACATAAGGTAAATCTAAACTACTCAGCCAGCCTCCAACTCTCAATAATCCATCACTGTCTATAAAGGGGTTTAAATTTCTAAGTTTACTATTAGGTGAGACAACTCCTTTACTTTGTAAGCTCTTAATTCCAGCCAAAAAAACCTGTTCTTGGACCATTCTGATCAGTTTAGTTTCTGCTTGGTCTATATCTGTAGCAGAAAGGGACCACTCAATGTTAGTTTACGTTTGTTTACATTATTACTAAATCTTAACACATAACTAAATATACGAACAATTTTCATATAACTATTACTTTTACGTAACAAAGTAGATAAAATAGAAGATACACAATTAGTTGAAACACAAACACTAGATGTAATTATATCAGAACTCGAACCAGTATTCAGTTCCTTAGAATACTCGCAATCCTTAACTGGTGACAAACTTGTTTCTTCACTTGACAACTTACCTTTTTCAAGGAATTGTGGATCATGCCATCATAACCTTAAATTTGGAAGGTCACAAGGGCGCAATCCCCGAGACACAAGATCTGCTGGGTTGAGAACAGATGGCACATGGTTCCACTGGAATCCTTCAGTCAATTCTTGCACCTTGGCGACACGATTGGCCACGAAGGTTTTTAAACGATTGGCAGGTGTATTTAACCATGCAAATGCAATAGTTGAATCCGTATGTAGCACAATATCACTTATGTTTAACCTCAAGGTGGAGTGTATTTTCTTGACGAGTTGAGCTAATAAAACACAGGCACAAAGCTCGAGTCGAGGTATGGAAATAACTCGAATTGGTGCAACACTAGATTTGCTGGCAAGAATGCTCACTTTGGAAGCACCGTTGTGAAGAAAACACTGTAGGTAAACGACTGCTCCGTAGGCCGCTTCAGATGCATCCGCACATCCTTGGAGAACGATTCTAACATTATTGTCAGCCATAATAAATCTGTTAACTTTCACTTCCTCGATACATTTTAATGTTGTCACAAATTCTCTCCACTCGTTGGCAATTGAATTAGGTAACACATCATCCCAATCCAGTTTACATTGCCATAATTGCTACAGAAACACCTTTGATTTCGCAATCACTGGGCCTAAGAATCCCAAAGGGTCGTATAGCTTAGCAATTACACTTAAAACTTCACGTTTTGTATATGTTTAGCTGAAACAGATACCTTAAACACGAAACAATCTTCAAATGGCTTCCAACTAATTCCCAATGTCTTCACAGATAAGTCAATGTCAGTAGAAAATGAATGATCGACGTCTGATGACAACGAACTATTTAATAACTCAGGAGAATTAGATGACCACTTATGAAGGTTCATTCCACAAGATTGCAGGGCGTCTTTCAGTTGCGATTGCAATTGTTGAGCAGTCTCCAAATCCGGCGCTCCGCTCACAATATCATCCATGTAGGTATCATATAACAGGGTTTCAGAAGCTAAAGGAAATCTCGATTTTTCATCCTTCGCCAACTGCTGCAGGGTTCTTATGGCAGGGAAGGGTGCGTTGGGCAGCCCGTAAGTGACAGTCTTTAGTCGGTACGTTAAAATTTCTGCATCTAGTCCATGTTTCCATATAATGCGTTGCAAATCCTGCTGATCAGGATTTATTAATATTTGCCTGTACATCTTTTGGATGTCAGTCGTAAAAGCAAATTTGTGTCTTCTAAAACGAGATATTGTCTCAAACACATCTTCCTTCACTTCACCTTTCAATAAAATGTCATTAAAGCTTATGCCTGATGTGGTGGAAGTGGGACCTTTAAAGACGATTCTTAGTTTAGTAGTCAGTTTTTCAGGGCGTAATACACCATGGTGGGGTATGTAGTAATGTGTGGGTGGTTCACTTGACTCAACTACCCTTCCCAAATGACCTAACTCCTCATACTCCTTCAAAAATTCCGCATACAACGATAAATAACTAGAATCCCTAGACAACCGTTTCCACAATGAATTAAGTCGCCTAATAGCAATATCTTTGGAGTTTCCTAAACAAGACGGATCTTTATTTAATGCCATCGATACTACATACCTACCCTCGCAATTCCTCCTATGAGTGCGCACAAAATGATCCTCACACAAGGACACCTCTGTATCAACCTTAGGCTCTATGTGAACACCCTCAATTTCCCAGAATTTTTTCAGTGTTTTGTTTAAATCGTCATCAACAATTAATCCGCAATGAACGCGATTCTCTGTAACTTGATCTACACTTCCACTTACAACATAACCAAACACCGTATTTTGTAACACTAAATGCGAATTATCCCAATAAAATTTTCAAGGCTTTAACAATTCGTAAAAGATTTCAGCACCAAGTAACATATCAATTCTATCTGGTATATTAAATTTATCATCTGCTAAGGGCACAAACTCTGAAACATTAACATCTACATCAATCACCTTGTTTGGAATGAGATCTGTAATCTTATTAACTACTAACATTAACTCACTCTCAAAAGTTTTGGCTTTATTTGCAACTGAAGTTTTTACGCAATTTTTAACAACCATAGAAGCATCATTAACGCACAAAACCACTGTATTTATTTTCTCCATTTTCAGCTGCAACTTTTCAGCACATGCCCTCGTACATAAACAAGACTGCGATCCTACATCTAACAAGCATCTGACCTCCACCCATTGAGGGTATTTATTTTTAACAAGCGTGCGTACAGTACTCAAAAACACATTCTTTAGTCTGCCTTTCTCAAACCCAGTCGCCCCAAACTGTGATTGTGAATTTGTTTCAACTGATCCTTCAATCTGCCCTGGAACAAAAGTAGGAGCATCCAAATTTAAATTACTAGTGGGAGTGGGATTCCTCGTTTTGTCACGTGAAAAATGAATCAAGCTATTATGAGGTCTAAGGCAAAAGCAATTTTTCTCTGAACGGCATTCCTTCAATCTATGAGGTAAAAAACAACGAAAACAAAGATTATTCCCTTTAACCACCTCTACTCTATCCTCAACTGACAGTTTCTTAAACTGATAACACTTAGAAAGGGGATGAAAATTATTATACCCTTACATAGAACACAATTTGTTTTGGTTTCGGCCACGAAAACATTCGACGAGTTTCTCTCTCGCCGCCAAGTGCCAACCGTCTGCAGTCTATATCGCCCATCTGTTTTGACTCCACTCCCTGGATTTCTGCTCATTAAATCATTCGAAACCTTTCCTCTCGCGGATAAATAGACATCACATTCCCTCCGAAGCTGTTGAGGCTTGAAATATGTTTCTCCCTGTTTCGTTGCAATATGATTCATAGTATCTCTATCTAGCGTTTCAAATATTTTATCTGAAATTATTAGATCACACAAAGAGCGGAATTCATTAACTTTACGCAACTGACACACAATAATAATCGAAAGTTGCACTTAAGCGGGAAGCAAACTGAACATAGTTTTTGGATGGTAGTTTACGAGCCTTTTTAAAGTTACTCAGGCATTCTTGAGGCGTCGGTTCAAATTCTCTTAATATTAATTCTTTAATTTTAACATAATTGCTTAAATCCTTTTGACTCACATATGTTAGCAAATTATTGACTCTTTCTCCTAAAATATTTAATAGAATTTCGGCTTTTAGCTCATCAGGCACGGATTTGATTTGAAATACCTTTTCTAAAGAATGAAAAAATGAATTAAAGGACTCTGACCTAACCGGTATTTGAATTGTCAAAGTTTTAATGCTCTTTACCAAACTCTCCAATTTATCAGTTATGGAGCTTGGTTCTCCGCTTTCAAGAGTTTGAGAATTTTTTTCGGATTCCTTCGTAACCTCCGCCAATTCTAATTGTTTTTCAATCTGATATAATTTAATTTTTTCTAATTGAATTTCAGCCTCGCGCTCATTTTTCTCAGCCTCTTGTTTACTTTTCTCTAAAGCATTTTCAACAAGACTACGCACAAATTCAATATCATTTTTATAAACGGCACTTGATTCAATAAACTTTTTTAAATCTATTATTTTAGCTTTGCTAGGAATCTCCAAACCCATTTCCACAGCAACCCAGATAAGCTCGTCTTTCTTTAGATTTAATTTCAACGCCATTTTTAAACTTATTTTGTCACAACATCTACACAATATACACTATTTTCAACCAAAAAGCATTTGTAATATGCTATTCACAACCTCAGAACTAAACGCACTACTCGGAACTGAAAGCACCTAAATTACACTATTGAGAATAGGAAAGTATACAAAAACACACAAGAATATCACAATCAACACAAATCTACAAACACTAATTTCAACCATGATATCCGTTAAAACTATTCAACTATTAACACCAACTTTAGTGAACACAACCAAATAACTCCTAAAAACATGATTAAGAATAGAAACACTCACCTATTCAAAAATTTCACCACCAAATACTCAACTAATAAAGCACAAAACCATAGTTGCTTGTTGAACTCCGGGAAAGTCGGACCAAAATGTTTGATCACTACACCCGGGATAGCTCAATAACACACACCTCACACATGGACTGTAAAACACTCTCTATTTTTATTCACCTAAACACAAGTAACTAGAGATACACAGACAGCGCCGTCTGGCGCACGGTTTTTGCGACAAGCATGAACAGTTATATTTTTTCTAAATTTCAGGTTTATAGTTTTAGTTATTCATAAAAGAGATTTTTTTTTAATTTATATAAAACGCTCTCGCAGCCCCTCTTGGATGTGAATTTTCTCTCTTAAAGGAATATTCATTAAAGAAACATGGTTGCCAAATTTCAAGTATGTAATTCTAATATTCCAAAAATGGGAATATATATTTTGTATAACACCCCTTAAGCCCTTCCCATGCCACTTGAAGGTAAATTTTCATGAAACACATTTCGTAGCAAATCTCTACTCCATGAAAGAAATCTGAGTGTTAAATTTCAAGACTGTACATGTAATAATTTAAAAATGGAAATAATTATCTATTACGCCCCTTAATTCCTCACAAAGCCACTTGAGCATATGTTGGAACATGGTTTTACTAACTCAGAAACCTTTGCAGGCATGTGTCCAACCATTCCACAAAGTTTCGTCACAATCGGATGAACGGCTTAGGACGGCATAAAAAACACACACACACCCACATACATACACACAAACAAACATTCATTTTTATTTATATAGATATAAGCCTTTAATTTACGAGATCATGCTGTTTTCTGTACATTTTGTCAGCATACTTTCTTACTCAATTGTTATTAGAAACATTGAAAGATACTAAAAATAAGAATTTTCATTCAATTTTAGAATTTCAAACACGATTTATCTGTCAAACAAATTGTTACTCTATTCACAATTCAAAGCGTATTCATTTTAGTATTGTTACGTTCATTTAGCTTTTACTCTCAAGAATTTAAAACACATCAGTTCTTTTCAGGAAAAAATACCACTTTTCCGAAATATGTGCGAAAGAAATATGGTTTTCGAAATAAAGAAAAAATAAACTTTTCCTGCCATTTAATATGTTTTTCAAAGTAGCTTCGAAATTTGTTATTCCTTTATGTTTCAGAAATATTTCCTCTAAAAATGTCAGCTTGCGTTTGAAAACCATCTCTCCTTGGAATTTTTGACTAATCTACGGTGTAAAAGTTGAACTCTCTAACAATAGTAAATTTGATACATTTTACGTGTGACATCAACTTCCTGCGTTTTCTTAGAAATTTTTTGATGGTAATTTCTTTTACCAGTGACTTACTAAAAATTTCTATCTTTTACTGGTATATTTTGATAGTTATTGTCAATACGCAATTTTCCTTAACTCTATCATTATTAGAAAAATATTTGCTCATTAATTTCTTTAATTTTCTTTTCATTCAGCGTTTCAAAATTCACAATTTTCTGCAATTTTTTGGAGAAAGGCGTTAGTTGATGGATCAGCAACACTTCTAATGGAACTGAAGATGATATTGAGTTTGGTAAAAGAGAAAAACTCATATTTTAATGTGTTGTTGATTGTAAGGAAATATTTTTGGTACTTTTCCTTTTCTCAGGCACGAATCTCACCAAGCAGGCTTTATTGGTGACAACAAATGCAAAAATGTTATAAATGTTTGTTCCTATTGGTTTTTCATCTATTTTGGATATATTATGAAAAAGACGTTACTGATTAGAAATAAAGAGACTTGTTTTGTAAATGTGGTGCAAAAGGTTAATAATTTCAAACATAGTATCAATAATTTATTTTCTTTCTCGGAATAAATGATGATGCTATTGATTCTGATAACTACTATCATTAGATGTTTACAA
This sequence comes from Trichonephila clavipes, assembly GCA_019973935.1. Lineage (NCBI taxonomy): Eukaryota > Metazoa > Arthropoda > Arachnida > Araneae > Nephilidae > Trichonephila > Trichonephila clavipes. Next base: position 67,099 of record BMAU01009760.1, on the reverse strand, counting down.
TCAATTCAAAAAATACTTATTGAAAAACACAAATAATTCTTAATTTATTTCCTTAAAAAAATCTTTACATGCGCATAATTTCATTTCTTTTATCAAACTTTTGAAAATAGTGATTTTTTTTCTTATATGTGAAACCAGGAAGCATAAAATATCCAAAAATGCAAGGTGCTGCGGGTTTATGAACTTTTAAATTTGCTTTGGAAAGTATGAAAACAACATTGGGGAGGATTAAATAAACATAAAAAACATCATAGTAAAAATAAGATAAAACATATTTCCAAAAAGCGTATACCTATATTATATAAATTCTTAGTGATGATTCTTGATGCATAGAGTGAAAAAAACCATCATTTGGAATAATCAGGAATGTTGCATCTAATTGTTTCCCACGTCTTCATATGACAAAATGTGAAAGTTGGGGGAAAATAAGGCATTGACCAGCGTTATTTTCTTCATTTGACTACTCTACTGCGAAAAAAACATTTTTGTAGTCTAATTTGAAAATATACGTAACTGTAAACGATAATAATGTTAAACTTTGTTAATACCATGAAAAATTAATCTATATTAATAATTAGTTACCTTTAAAATCCATCAATTATATATCATCAGGGGTCGGAAACCTATGGCGTGTGTGCCACATGTGACACTCTGCACTACTCTGCAAATGTGTCAATTTTTGAGAGGATGGAAATCGATATATTTGTTATGGGCCTTATTTGAAAATTATCTTCAGAATTATGGACATTAACGGAATTGTGAAAATATCTACAGCTATATTATGTAAATTATTGAATGTCATTGCTGGAGAGATTGAATTGTTTAAAGAGAGAAAATTACACGAATTCTCCTTTCCGCTTATGGTTCTACATATCTAAGCAAAAAATCTTTCCTCACGCGTGAAATGTATTTCGAGTTATCAAAGAAATTTTTTAGCATCTGAATGCTCAGAATCACGGCAAATTGAAACTCACACATTATACACATGAGTGAGTGAGTGAATATCAACGTCGCCCTGTTTAGTTGCACGAGGGCTTAGGGCGACGATTTTGCGATACGAAAGTATCTTGAAAAGCTCACAATTAATCTTAAAATAAGTGCTGTGCTTTGTAAATAGCATAGAGATGTTGTGTGGTTGAATAAAAAGAAGGAAGCGATGCGTAGCTAGTCCGTCATTTAAGACACACAACAAACCAACTAAGATAAACAGACGCTTCGTACTTTATTTTTAGGTTTTTCTCGTTATTAGGTGTTTTATATTAATTTAAAAATAATCTTTTTTTCTTAAATTAAATTTTGTTTATATTGTTTTGATCAGGGATTGAATTAGTGTTACCACAGAAAAATAACACACATTCTGGAATAGGAATTCACCCTTTATTAAATTTATTTTTCTTAGAAACAGTAAAGCAGATAAAACAATTACTGAAGAGAAAAAAATTATTCTCTCCGATAAATTTTGGGATAATTATGTTAAAAATCAGCTCGAAATTAATCAAAATCAATTGTGTCATTAATTTTACTTTTTATTAACGTCAAACTGGGTAACCTATAAAAAAAAACTTTTGGTGCAGGGAATCTGTAAATTCTTGTTTCTTCTAAATAATTAAATTATAAGAAAATGGAATATATATATTTTATAGTGAGTTTTCAAATTCTAATCATGGTCCTTATATTTATTCCTACTTTTTGTGATTATGTTTAGAACATGACCAAACCATTGAAAATGATTAAAAGCTTCATACAACAGGGACCCAAAAGAAACCGGAATTATTTTTTTATTTTGCATTTTGCATTTTTTATTGAATGCATTAGACTCCTTAAAAGTATTGTCCACGTGTGCATAAATGCACTTGTCTTAACACTTTTGCCACTGCTCAAAACAGTTCTGGAATTCTTGAAGCTAGATAATTTTCAAAGCCATGAGCGTGATTTCCTTGACATCACAGAATTACTTTCCTTTCAAATTCTTCTCCATCCGAGGTGGCCGCGGTAGCCTAGTGCTGAAGGTAACAGACTCGTGATCAGCGTGTCATGAGTGTGAACTTAGTACCACTGAAGACCCGCCATGTAGGGGGAGGTACACGCTAAATCTGTCGACACTCAAACGTCCTCCCGTTGGTGTGATGTGAATGTGAGGAAAGAGGGTTCCAACTCAGGTTCAAAATTATGATGTCCGTCTCCACAAAACCCTCGAATAGCTGAAAAGTGTGACGTTGATATTTACTCACTCACTCTCTGTCTTCATCCGTGAAAATAATAACAGTCCATCAGAGCCAGATCGGGTGAGTAGGATGGAGGAAGCATACGCACCACATTGTTGTTTGTCAAAAATTGTCACACCATCAAAGCTATTTGCACTGGAGAATTGTCATGGTGAAACAACTAGCTTAAATCTCTCTTCATTTCAGGCCTTCCCGAGCATCCCAATTGGTCGTGGATGCGGTTTTCTCTAACAGGAACAAACTTTTACCCACGTTTTTTGTTCTTTGTGGTTGGCCATCTCTCTCAAATCGCTAAACTATTGAAACAGGTAAACATACAAAAGAAAATCCCAAGCAATCTTTTTAAGGGTGTCACATACCTTTTAAAAAGTTGAAAATGGTTAAAAATAGTGAGCTCTTTAAAGCTCTATAATTTTTTTATTATTTTTTCCTGGAATGTAAATTTTGGAGGAATAAACAAATATATATTACTTTACTTAAAACATAACCAACAAATACACTGCTAATTAGGATAAATTTTTAATTAGATAATTACAAAAAGAAATTTTTGTTTTCTTTCGCAAGTGATATGCATTACGCGCAGCTTTATAAAAAAAGTTACCAATATTTTTTGATGAAATTTTTGCTCACTGTTGGAAATTGTGTTATCTTTAAAATGACGAAGCATGAAACACTGATTTAAAATTTTTAGTAAACTATAACAATTTAAAATTTAACTATAAACTTTTTAAAATTTTTTGCTATTTTATATTTGTAATTTTAAATTTTTCATTAAAAATTCAAACTGGTTCATTATTTTAAGTACAGATATGATCAGAATCTACAGTAAAAATTTTATCATTTTCCATGGCACGGTTTTGAAAATATCATGCGCGTAATGAGTAAAAATGACGTTCTGAGAAAATTGACATCAAACGTAAAATTTACCACAGTTTTATATATATATTATTCTGGTTACTCAAACAACAACTAAATTTAAATTAAAACTAATGTGAAGTTTTTTTTTAGTCAATAAACTTCCATTTATTAAAATTATTATAACTAAAAACATATATTATACCAATGCAGTACAAGCATCGAAACGATATCAAAAGCTACAAAATAATCAAAATGCAACAAAGTGATTCATTTCTCCAAAATAAAGTTAAAAATTTATAAATATTACTTAAAAACAATCAATACCTTAATTAACAACTACTTATTATAAATATTAAACAATTTGTGATATGAATGCAGTTTATTACTATGATTCTAAAATGCTAAAATTCGCCACATGCATATGATGTTCCCTCTTTTTCAGTTAATTTCTTACAAGTAGTTTTAAATTGCATTCTTTTAGCCTGTCGTACTTCTTTTGTGCGGAGATTAAAATGTACTTCTGCAGTCTGAATTCTTTTTTATATCTACATGTGTAACAAATTTATGTGCAAATTGACCAACAGTCAGACCAAGCGATTGCATAATTTTTAGTCTGCCTTGATTGCCATCATTAAAAATGACAATTGCCTCATTTGTAGATATATCAACAATCTTTCTACCACAACCTAAAGTTTTTGGGCATAATTTCCATATTAATGAGTTAATGGATTCATTATTATTTTGGGTTTTACCCCTAGACATTTTGTAGAAGTTTAGGTTGTGATAGATCATTAAACACAGGTTTTATGGCATCCATTACTGCCACTGGCAATTTGTTACTGTGTCTAAAAGTTTCCACACTGCCCTCTACTACTTGATTTTGATATTTACACCAAGAAATAGGACCTACGGGACAAAAACTTGTGCAATGGTTCTTCGTCGCTTGAACGTATATGGAAATATACAGCCCAAACAGCTTTTCGCATATCTGACAGGCATGTTTTATTTTGTCGGATTGCATTTCCATAGTGCGTTGTAATTAAGTCGATCATTCTGTCGGTCAACCTTCCCTTTCCCCCAATCGACTTCCCATCACTGAGTTTGGAGCTCATTTGTTTTAATTTTCGTAAACGAGTTCCCATTCTTTTTTGAACATGTCCAACACATTCAATTTTTGAAACTGTGATATCTTCTCCATACGGATTGGATGCAGTAATAGATGAGAATGTTTTGGAATCGCCATCCCCGATGTAAGATGTATATCTCACAGAACGATGACTTAATGAAAGCTGAAATATACGAACCATTCCCACAGTCTCCATCATGCCAGCTGAACCATTGTGGTTCTTCAAACATTCTTTAACGTGAAGAATTTTCCACTTTTTTGTAAGCAGGTGACCCCTTTTGTCGTTTCCAAGAATCATATCCTTTACAGAAAGAAGACATCACTTCCGCATCAATACACTTTCCTGTTTTGTCTCCTATAACAGCACACACACCAACACGAGAAGAATAGCCACGGGTTTTCCATGTTCCATCTCCACTAATTATTATATCGGAAGAATTTGTCAAAGTTACCTCTTCAAAGCTGCACTTTGCATTGAAGCTTCTGCGACTTCTTTACTACACAATTGTAGTTTGTTTATAATGTTATTATAGGATTTTCAGCAACTGGAGGAGGAAAGTCCATGACACCACAGAAAGTTGTCATTGCTGTATGACCCTGTCCAATTGTCCTCATTGCGTATACAAAACGTCTGTTTATTTCTGGAATATTTTTTCTTTTACCCAGCATTTTTGAATTTCTAAACGAACACAAGTCTTTACAGTTCTTGCATTCAATCGAAAAAACACTAGACAAACCTCTAACACATTTTTCTGATAGTTTAATATCCGGACGACATTTTTTGCAAGAAGCAAAGTTTTGAATGTTTGTAAACATGATAGTTTTATCAAACACTCTATAGCCATCAAAACAGTCATCCTGTTCAATAAAAGATGAATGAACATCTTGCAGCCGAATCTTTTTCCAGATGCACTGTTGTTTAGTGATTCATCCACACTGTGTACAGCTTTGCATCTCGTATGCATATTTTTACCAGTAAACTTCCTTTTCTTAGGACGTCTTTTAGCAGATTCAGTCGAATTCATCCTTCAAAAGTTTATAAAAAAAATAATACTTTTCCTAGGTATGAAAATCAAAAACGAGCGAGTATAAATTCAAGATTCACTTTATCAAAACAAAGTAGAAGTAGAAGTTTATAAAGTTAGTAGAAGTTGTAGTTAATATTCAGAACAACAATAATAATATTTGAGGCTTAGATTCAAGCATTTAATAATAATTAGAATGAAAATATTAGAAACAGAGAAACGCAGCTGTCACCAGCGACATGACAGCTGTCACCCTGGAGCCAAAATGTAAACAATATGTAAATCGCCTTTTCTACTCTTTTTATTTTCTTAATAACGTCCGTTCTATTGGGAATATCTGCATGCGGTTTCTTTTAGAACACTCAGAAAGGTTTACTCTATAAAATAAAATAATAAAAAAATCGATTTTCAGGAAATTTTAAAAGGTATATGACCCCTTAACTCAAACCAAAGCTAGCTCACCAACAGTCACGGGAGACCTCCAACTACAGCTATGAGCACAGCTCGTAACTACAAAGCATGCGGGCGCAACAGTTCGGTTCCGGTTATTTTTTTCCTTCGTACATTGAAGGCTAACTGATAAATTAATTCGAGTTCAATTGACACACAAAAAAGGAAAGGATCTAAACAATGGATGACACGTACATGCAGTATACAGTGTTTAAATAAGTACTAGGATATAAAAAAGTGCTAAGAAAGAGTTGAATAGATATTGAATGAATATGATAAAAAAAACGTTGGTTGTCAATATTTTTCTGGTATTTATTTACAAACAGCATCAATGGACCCACTACATACCTCTTATAAATTGTAATGAATAATTCAAATGTTAAACCCAAAAATCTCGGTTGGATAATAATGTTTCTTTCACTTTAAAATTCTGTTTAACCCCTTTAGGGACATTTTTTATGGCGGGGAAAAAATTACTTTTTTTTTCGTTTACAATTTATTCATCTTATATTAAGAGAAATTTAAAAAAAAGGGGGAAAAGGGACAAAATAACATTTAACAAGAGAACACATTTGTGGACGTAGAACGTTAAAGAAAATTTATGATTCCATACGGGGTGAGGCGTTTTTGAAAATGCAATAAAACACACTACATTTGACTCTTTTGTTATTTTCCACCTACCACACAACATTAGAAGTTTGAATTGACGTAGTTTTAAACACAGAGCCTGTACAAACGTCACCCTCCATTATCAATACACTGATGCAGTCGATTTCAAAATCTCGTCTTTTCGAGCTCAGCTCGGATGTTGTTCCGTAGGTCTTGGAAGGATCCTTGTAAGCCGTGGACTTGAGAAACGCCCACAAGAAGTAATCAGGAAGGGATAAATCAGGTGAGCGCGCCGGCCTGTTTACGTCCCCTGGCAGGGAGATCTATCCTTTGGGGAAGGCTGCTCTGAAAACCCCCGTGGAAACGCTGGAGGTTTGGGCTGCGGCCCCATCTTGTTGTTGTAACCACACGCTGTCAAGTTCCCTTTCTTGGAGAGCGGGAAGAATTTTTGTCTCATAGTTACACCTACCCATATGAATTTACTCACGAACATTTTCAGGTATTCTAAAAGTCTTTGGTCCTTTCCTTTCTTTAGAGACGTGCCCCAATGCTTGGAAGCCATCTCTCTACATTAAAACACATTTCCAATCAGAAACACGACCCACCTCGTAGAGGAAATATTGAAGTGACGACGAAAGGCACGTTGCAATGCAATCACCGGTCGACCGTTAGAGAAATACCCCCACGGCAAAAGCGCGCTGCTGCCTCGACCCCAAAATGAGACTGAGGTGGGCGGAACACAACTACCCCCACTCCACCCTTTCCACCGAATTCCTCTTCAGCCGCTCCCCTCCCTACGAACATCACTGCAACATGTTCAAAATACCCGCGCTCCACCCTGCACGTTCTGGACATACAGTATTTTCACTTTTTGACAAATGTAAAGGCCATGTTACACGTATGTTTTTTGCCCAATCTGAGAGTGAAGAGTTGCCGTAAACAAAACAAGCTGATCTGATGTCAGCCGCACTCTATATCCACATTGAAAAATTACTCACCGATTCTTCTGCTTTGGAAAACAAATATCCAAAATTATTTCTTTTATTTCGCTCGCACTTCTATTGATGAGCGTAAACAAAAATGGAGCACCATTCTGTTTAAAATAGTACACGCTGTTATACACCATTAAGATATTATACGCTATATCTGATGCGTTTGATGAGACAGAAACCGCCATCTTGTTCATGACGTAGGGCGCCGAACGATCCTATTAGCTGGAATTTCAAGCAAATTTTCTTTGTAACAACTTTTCCCTAATGAACTGAAAAAGTTGTTTGGAGCCGTTGTTATGGCAACTAGGTAGAAATTGTTCGAAATTGATTGGAAAATTGCTCGAAATATCTACGTGTGATAAGGCCTTAACGAGTTTGTCTTACACAATTTTTATTGTGACATCTTGGAGGATTTTTCCGTTTCTTTTTTTTACGATTCCTGCTATTAACTCACTCTCTCTACATATTTATTTACCTTGTTCAAATTTTCAATCGTTAATAAAATACTTTCCAATCAAGTTCAAACTTGTAGTGGATGACACTTGATGTTATTACAGTTTTTCAAATATTAATTCATTAATTAAATAAATTACCGATTTTTGACGCTAACTTAGATTCGTCTTTATTGTTGTAACAATGTAACTGTTAAAACAAAAATAAAAGTTGGCGTCGGAAACCTGTTTTCACCAAAATCGGGTGTGCATTGTTACAACAATGCAGACAAATCATGCTCTTTTTTCAATTCATTCTATTAGTTCACTCTATTCTTATATATATATACACTGGTGTGCAAAAATTAAGGACGAGGCGGTTTTTTCAATATAACTTTGTACAAAAGCTTTCCAAATCAACACATGTAATACCGTAAGATCCCCAATATGTAAGGACATGTGTAATGTAAGCAACACTTACTAAAAGAGAAATCAGAGGGATAAAAAGAAGCTTGATTGAAAAAGTAGCATGGAGCGCAATGCGACTGAAGGCCGAAACATCCCTGTGATGGGTGTCCAGCAAGAAACATCCGGTCTTTAGTAGGGGGATATGATCTCCTGACTGCTAGGCAGGTTTCACAGCGTCTGCCCATGCTGAGAATGAGGGTGTCAATGAGTTGTTGAGGCATTGCTGCCCATTCGTCTTGCAGCACCAATCGAAGCTCCCGAATCGTTACTGGTGGTAAGGTACGAGCTGCCAAGCGTCTGCCTAGAAAATCCCATACATGCTCGATGGGATTGAGATCCGGAGATCGTGCCGGCCAATCCATACGTTCAATATCCTCACTCTCTAAAAGCTGCTCGGCAGCTACTGTGCGATGACATGGTGCATTGTCGTCCATGAAAAGGAACTGCAGACCCATAGCGCCTCTAAAACGACGCACATATGGAAGAAGAATCTCGTTACAATAACGGGTCCCGTTGACTGAACCTGCGTCGAAGATGTGAAGGTCTGTACGATTACCAAGCATGATGCCTCCCCAAACGAGAACACCGCGACCTCCATACCTGTCCCTTTCAATGATGTTCGAGGAATGATTGCGGCTTCCCCGCTCTCTCCAGATGAGAATCGCTACTCAAACTGAATCTGCTCTCATCTGTAAAGAGTACTCGTCTCCATTCATTGTCTCTCCAATTCCGGTGTTCCCGGCACCACAGAGAACGCCTTCTCCGATGGGGAGGCGTAAAAGGTACACACCGTACAGGGTGTCGTGCAAACAGACCACCACCGTGCAGTCTTCTGGCCACGGTAAAACGCGATATCGGTCGTCCAGTTGCCTGTGTCGTGTGTCTAGCGATTTCTCCCGCTGTCTGCCGCCTGTTTCTTCTGGCCTGTAAGACAATGTACCGGTCATCTGCGAATGCGGTTCCTCGTGGATGACCACTACTGAACCCCCGGATAGCTGTTCCTGTAGTTTGAAATTGTCTCCAAAGTCGTGAAACGATGCTATGAGCAATTCCAAACTCTGCAGCCACACTTGTCACACCGCGGCCTTCCTCCAACTTCCCAATGATTCGACCTCGGGTAAAAGCATCCAGATGTCGTCTAACAGATTGATTATTCGCCATTTCTCGGTGAGGCAGCAACTCGGTGTGATTTTAACTGCTATACGGCGTGCAATCTCTTTGTCAGAAATACTGATGTTACACCGACAACATGCTTTATACTACTCAGACACTCCCCCATTACGTCTACCTGCATATCTGCGCATGTGCTACCGTACATCACCTTACTTAATCTCCTGATTGGTCTTTCTGTCCGCTCTGCCTCTTCGTTCAGCTGATATGCTAATTTTTCGACTTCGTCCTTAATTTTTGCACACCAGTGTATATATAGTGTTCAAATTTTTTCAATTAATAAAATACTTTTTATTCATCCATTCAAAGTAGGAATTGATTTAAAATTATAATTTATATTACTTGTTTAGGGTTATGACCTACCATCTAGTCTTATTTCATGGACAACTTTGGTCCAGCTTTTGGACATTTTAGGAGTTTATTCACACACAGAATTTATCGGGCGATGCTATTGAACACTTTCATCAGAATCCGCTTGTTCTTCCTCAATTCTAAATGGTCTGTATTAGTCACTTTCAATTTCCGTATCAGATAATATTTCCAATGTCTGAGTTGTTGTTTTTCTCTTTCTGTAATAATTTGGCAAACTTTCCTTTTTCCATTTTCGTTGCAACTTCGGCAGTTTTCATTATCCACTTACTCAAAATATTAAACTATTTTTTGAACAAAATTGTTTTGTTCATTAATTTGTTATTGATTTAACTTACGAGGAATTCAATACGAGTTATTTAATAATAAAAATTTGTGTCCGATTTTAAAACTACACAGAAACAGCAATAAAAAACTCAGACTGTCTGGAAACTTTGGTGTGTGGGTATCGACAATTTATTTACATATTTTTTATTCTTTCATTGGAATGATGTTTTATTTCCTTAATAAATCACTTGTCCAAACAAAATATTTCTTTGATTACGAACAAAGTATAATATTGGATTTCTGTTTTTCATAATAATTCCTTTCCAAAACTAATATCTGCCTCAAGTATAATATTAAGTTTATCTGAATCTTTTCCCAATTATTTTTCAAAAAAATGTATAAAATGAATAATGTGACAATTTCGCTGTATTCGTTGGTAGACGCAGACATGTTTATTCAATAAAAATCAGCCTTCATATTTAACCCATTTATTCAATCTTTGAACAATTAGTATCAAAATTATTTAAATTTGTATAACTTTTTAACTTAACAGCAGTTTAATTAATAAAGGTTATAATAATAGGATGCGTGTACTAAATTAAATACCGTTTCCTTCTGCAGCGGTGGTATCGGAGCGCAGGTGTCTTTGGTTGATTGTCGGTCCAGTGACGCCCTTATGGACAGACTGTGTTATTTCACGTGAGCGTGCAGAGTGCTTCAGACCAGCCGACTGGGAAGTGCATTCTATAAACCGTTTTCTTAAGCCAGTTGAAATTCATGGTGTTCACGTGTGATAAACGCGATGCGTTTACTGGTGTTTGGGGGTTAGAATAAAGATCAGCCGTCATCTGAACAAATTCTATTTTATTGTTTCCTCACTTAAATTAACAATCGAGGGGAGGAAATGCGCAGCACTACTAATTATAGGAGCAGTTATACGGCAAAAAAGGTACTTAATGTTTGAGTGTGATTTAATTCACTTATACTCTTGGAATACTCCAATTCACCGTAATTCCTTTCTTAGTTGCATGACCCCTGGTCTTTGTTAATCTATCTTATTGCCTAAATCGTCAGTTAGCGCTCTTTGATCCATCAGAAATGACTCGTCAACTAACTCTCAATTACTATCCACTAACTTGGCGTATCTAATACTAGACACACGTTGACCGCTGTGTGAACCCCAGTAGCACCGGTCCACGTAGGGTTGCTCCGCGTCGGGTCGTCCTTGTAATGGACGAAACACCCTAGCGATTCGAGAGCACGTGTGGCCGAGTGCTGGGGCGGCGTCGTAGAGAAAAGTGCTTCGACACGGTCGCCTCTCAACCTCGCCGTTGACACATCAGGACCCTTCTCGTGCATTAGGTGGAAGCACTCCGACCTCTCGGCAGACCATCGGTCTAGGATGGTCGTGATGTGTGACGACCGGAACGGCATGCGTACCGCACCGCGGAATACCGACGACTGAGGTTCGGTGAGGACATGGCGGTGAGCGTGTTTTCATGTCTTCTGCACGGTGCTTGCGAGAAGTCGGCATCGACGCCTCTCTAGATCTGCTCAAGAGTTCACTCTCTAGTTCACTCTAGATCTGCGGTCATCCGGGGGTTGTGGTCGACTACAAGGCACGTTCGGTGTGGTGTTTCGGTTCGGTTTTTAAGTGTGGGTCGCGTGCTGAAGTAGTTAGCCTCGTTCTGGTGCACTCTAAAAAACTAAAAGTCCTGCAGTCAGCTTATGTTCAACCACGCCCCTGCTATCACCAAAACTTCTCTCAAGTCCTGGTTAATTTAATTTTTTTAATGAATTATTCGACGCATCCTGGGATGACTCAAGTGACCGACCTTTGAACCAATGTCAAGTGACGTTAGAGTTTTAGAAATAAAGACTTTTTTTGTAATGAAGTGAGCTATGAACCCAAGTCGAGTAATGAGGACTCGGCTACTAAGAACTTAGAAATGCGTGATGTAAAAAATAGATTCTTTTTTTATTTGATTCCCATGCATTATTGTTGACTCGACAGCAGGTGTTATCTTCACAGGTTTTCATTTAGAATTTCATTGTAATGACCTAATCAATTATTCTAATCACTTGGCAGGTCAGAATCGATGTAATGACCATTATTCTTGTTATGACTTGACAGGTGTAATTAATTTGAATTAACCTAATCAATCATTCTTCTTAACAGGTGTGGATTGGAGTGGATATCAATCAAAAGTCTTTAATTTAGAATGAAATTTCTATGTAATGACCTAATCAACCCTTCTTGACAGGTTTAATTTAGAATGGATTCTTAGAATCAACCTAATCAATGATTCTCATCACTTGACAAGTGTATTTGAATGAAATTATGACTTAATAAGGGTTTTTTTTACTCTAAAAATCCATTTTAAAAAGAAACATTTTGAATAACCTCCCTTGTATGAGGGCTAGAACACATAGAAATTTAAGTTTTCCTTGATCATTCTTTGGTTAATTAAACTTTAATTTTGCATTTTATAGGGTTTTTTAAGATTTTGGGACGACTAAAAAATGTCTAAAATTTTCTTTTTCTTTTAATTCTTTCCATAACTCTCAAAAAGAAAAAGCTAATGACGAAAACTAATAAAGACCTCGATATTCCAAAGAAAAAAAGGGCTTTCCACGAAAAAAAAGTTGAAATGTTTCTTTTTATTCGTTTTCGAAATTTTTCAATTTAAAACGTCCTTTTTTCACCAATAACTTCCTGAAAAATACACGTATTTAAAAAAATATCCAAGATCTTTAAAGTGCCTAAGATTCCTCGCCGAAAGAGGGCCGTTTGTCGTCAGCGATCGGTAACTTTTTTTTAATGGATTTTTGAAGTTTTTTCGAAGTGAAAGGTAAGCAAATTTGTTTTTTTTTACGAATAACTTTCGTAAATAGGGTCCTTATTTGATAAAATTCTATTCGTATGAAAGACCTTCCAATTCCTCACAAAAGTAGGTACATTTTGTCAAAAACAATTCAGTGGCTTCTGTTTTATTCGTTTTTGAGTCTTTTGCCATTTTTCGAAATTCTCATTTAATGCGTTACTTTTTCGGGTCGTAACTTTTTTAAAAATAAATATATTCATAAAACTCGTAACGGAAAATGAGCAGCATGCGATTCACACAAAATTAGGTACTCTTCTTTACGAAAAGTTGGAAAGTTTTCTTTTTGTTGATTTTTGAATCTTTGACCGTTTTTCGACATTCCTCGAAAAGACGTCTTTTTATTTTCGTAACATTTGCAAAAATGCATTCGGGGAGAAAATATTGGTGGAGAAAGAAGAACTTGATATTCCTCACCGATTGAGTGGTCTTTCGTTAAAAGAGTCTTGTAACTTTTTTTTATGAGTTTTTGAAACTTTAAAAAGTCTGAAAAAGGAAACGTTTTTCCGTCGGTTCTCGTGGACCCCTTTTTGAGTTAGAGGTTTGAAAATCAAATCGTATGCCCACCTTGCCAGTTACTACCTGTGGAGTTTTTTTCGAGAGAAAATTTCGGTAAACAACGGAGTAAATGGGGGCCCGTTCGTAAGGGGGCCTCCAGGTCGGGAGACCTCCCTTCAAGACAGGGACAATAACTCATATATTTTCCGGGTGCACTTGACGAGACCGTTCCGAAAATTTAAAGCTTTTACATATAAGCTTAATAGTTCGTAATTTATAGGCCCCCAAAAATTGAAAAAACGTTTTCCAATCGGCCCTTGCAGGGCCCCCTTTCGAATGAGCTTAGAAAACTTAATACTATGGCCACCTCGACGGGTCCTACCCGTGGTATTTTTTTCGTGGGAAACCTCCTATAAACAACGGAGTTAATGGAGGCCCGTTCGAAAGGGGGGCACGGACGGGGAGGTCTGAATTCGAGACCACGACTTAAAATTTTATATTTTCTGAATCTACTCTACGGGTCCTTTTAAAAAGAGCGTATGGCGAGACGATAGCGTCGTCGGTTCTCGAATAAATCGTCTTCAAAATTGACGATTTTCCATCAGAAAGCAGGAAAAAATTCCTCCCCCTCCCCTCAGTTCACTAGTTTGAAGGCGTTTTTGTGTAATAGCTTTCGTAAAAATGCACGCAGGAACGAAAACTTTGTTTAGAAAGGAAGCCCTGGACATTCCTCACGAGGCTAGGTCCTTCTGTGTCGAAAATATAGGGCTTTTTTTTTTTTTTATTACGGAAAACAGAAATTTCGGGCCAAATTTTTTCTAAGTTCAATTTAAGTTTTTCTTTAATAACTTTTTACTAGATCATGCCTTTATCACAAAAATCCTAACGTAAGTGGATTCGAGGGCGCCAAAGCTGAATTTGAAATTGGATTTAAGAAATTCCCGTAACTTTTGGTTTCCGGGCCCTTTTTCTATGTTTTTCTTCTTTTTTTTTAAATAAAAATCTGCCGGGGCCTGTAACTCCCAAACAAAGGGACCTATAGACAAGAGTTATGTATTTTTGGAAAGCTATGGTCAAGTACACTAAGAACATATAAAATTTCGAGTTCCAGTTTCGAAATCGCCCCCCCCCAGGAGGGAGGTCTGCGATCGACGGACGGGCGACAGGGGGTCCGGCAACTCGGAAGTTTACGAGAGTTTTGGGACGAAAAACATTCCACGCCTACTTCCGATCGAGAAGGCTCGCGATTCGATTTTCGAAGCTCTCGGTCGATTAGGGGCAACACCTCCTAGATACAAGGCCTGGCTACTGAAATGAGAGAGGCTTGTGACGTCACATATAGTAGGTATAGAAATCCCGCCTGATTTGAAGTTCACTTTACTCGCCTACGCCATTTTGATTGTTGCTTCTGTACAGTTCGCAGTTTTCTACATTCTTATTGCAGATTTTCAATTTATTTGTAACGATTTTGGATAAGATAATAACAAAATGGTGTTTACATGCATTGTACCAAATTGCAGTAGCAGTTATAAAGATACTGGAAAAGTACAAATGTTTGGATTCCCAAAAGAGGACTTTCTTCGAAAGAAATGGATACAATCCATTTAAAGAAAAGATTTTGCTCCATCAAAGTATTCGAAGGTAAGTTTTTTAATTTTATTCTATTTATGGAAATTGTAATAATATCTTAATTTTAAAAGTCTACAAATAACTTTAATAGGTTGTGCGATAAGACCTTTGAAAATGTACTCATTTCTTTTTCTTCATGTGAGTTTCTTAACCATTGGCAATTCATTTTTATTTATCTATAATGATAAAGGTGTTTTGTTTATGAAATAAATATTTCGTAGCCCTAATAAAATCTATGTTTTAAAAATGAGCCCAAATGAGACAAAAACTGTCTAGTGTTTTTGCTATTGCTACTTTATTTTTGTGTCATTTATATACCAAATACCTTTTCGTAGAATCAACAAAAGTACCTTAAGTATTAATAGTTTGTTAGCAAAGAAAGCCCATTACGATATACAGCTCGTAGTTAATGTAAATATGGACATAAGCAACCATTTATTGTATATTTTGTATATTAATATGATGTGAGATACAAAATGCAAAACACATTCGCAACCACAACAACAAAAAAACTAGCTGATTTTTGAACTATTAGGATGACTTTAAAAGTAAGAAAAAATAAAGCTGTAAAAGAAAGCTGAAAACAGATAAACATGACTCAGCGTTAACCTCACAGTTCGTTAACTTCATTTTAAAAAAATCAAATTATCAGAGAAATTTTTGTTAATTCTAACCAATATTTTTTGTTGATGGAAAACAATATATATATAGTTATATATATATATATATATATATATATATATATATATATATATATATATATGTATGTATATTATAGGTTTGTATTATTTTATAGGTTTGTGAATTACACTTTTCGGGTGCTGCACTACGAAGCCTGCAATGAAAAGACTGGAGAGAAGTGGCCTTAAAGTGTTACAGACTACAAAATTTTGCGGTGCCGACTCTTTTTACATATCTCCTTACAGATCTTTCTAACTCGAGAATGTCCTGAAAAGAGACTGCAAAGATTAGAAAATGAACACTTACAACGCTCAATCCAAGCAAGCATTATTTCCAAGGAAGAATTAAAGAAATCATTCGCGTCGTTTCCAGAATGAGTAGTGTTTAAATGCAGAGGAGCTTCAGGACATATGGACGGTCATTTGTAAAAAGGATCTAGTAATAATTATGACACAATAATATCTCCTGTTATTAAAAAGCATCAGGGATTATAAATAAAGACTTACATTTAACAATTCACATAGGTCAAACAAAGATAGATCAACTTGGTAAGAGTACAAATTTCCTGTAAAAAAGTTAATAATACTATTGTTGTAAATTAAATATTACACGAACTATCTCTCACAATAGAAATGAAAAGCTCCCATGATTTTCCTACAGCATTTGGTTTTATTGCTAATCTTTTAGAAAGTATGTTTTCAAATTTATATATATATATGATGATAAAACAATTGCACTCCATTTCTTAATTGACCAACTCAAGTTTTTAACTAGTAAAAAGTTTTCTTTTAGATATTCCTGTGAAAGGATGGGGGGGGGTTGTACATTACAATCCATATCACCTCATGCCTATAAATTTTTAAGAAATTCAGGATTTCTCAATATTTCCCATCCCAGAACTTTGCGTAAAATTTGTACATCTTTAAAAACTAACCCTCAAACAGAACAATCAAATGAAAACTTTCTAGCATACATGAAAAAAAAGTAAATATCCTAAAATCTGTTGACAAAACTGTCATACTGATGCTTGACGAAATCCATTTAGAGCCATATTTAGATTTTAAAGGGGGTAATATTCTAGGGATGGCATATAACAGTGAACAAGCTGCTACTTCAGCATATGTGTTCATGTGATTCAAAGTATTCTTTCTCCTTTTAAAGAAGTAGTTCATATAATGCTAGTGAAAAAAATCGATGGAGAAAAATTGTTGCTGTTGTGAAAAAAACTATCGTAGAACTTGATGGTATAGAATTCAAAGTTATAGGTGTAGTTTCTGACAATAATTCTATAAATCGAATAGCAATGTCAAACTTTTCTGTTCCTCCCAAATTGAGCATTCTATATCCACATCCTTCTGATTCTTCCAATCCTTTATTTTTTATTATTGATTCAGTGCACATTTTTAAATGCATTCGTAACAATTGGATTAATCAAAAAATGCAGGTCAATGTTTTTATTTTCCAGATTTTGAAGATCATAATAAGTTTCCATTATTAGAAGCAAATTTCTCTACACTTAAACAACTATATGACACAGAAAGTTTGCTTATATGGTTTAACTTTGAAGGCTTTATGTCCTACAAATCTTGAAAAACAAAATGTGGAACTTGGGCTTAAGATATTTAATAATTTTGTTATTCAGGGGCTTCAATTATTAGGAGAACAACATAAACTAATTAGTTATGAAACAACATCAATTTTTATTTCTTTAATTTATACATTGTGGAAAATAGTTAATGTTAAAACTCCTTTAAATGGACAACAGTTGCTTGATCCTTATCAGCAACCGATTACTTTATCTCCAGACAACCAAACATGTGAATTCTTGCATAAAATTTTGTCATGGTTAGACTCGTGGAAGGGAAAAAATTGTACTACTGGCACCCTTACTAAAGAAACACATCTTGCTTTTATTCATACCACATACGCTTTACTTGAAATGTCAAAATATTGCATTAACGAATTAAAATTTCAGTATTTTCTTCCCGGAAAAATTCAAACAGATGCGTTAGAAAGTCGTTTTGGGAAATATAGAACACTTTCAGGTTCTCAATATTTAATATCAATTCGACAACTTTATGAAGTAAAAGCTAAACTAAGAATGCAAAATTTTTTACCTCTAACTTTGGTTTCAAACACATATGGCCAGCTTAACTTAAAATACATTCATTTGGAAGATTCGTGACATGAAAATCCTTTAGAGTCATCAGTATCGCATAATTTTAATATTACACTATCTGAAAAAGATTTTCGTGATGTCCAGCCGTATCTACCTGTTTTAACATATTTGGCTGGTGTTTGTGCTAGAGCAGCACTTAAAAAATTAAAATGCAACTTTTCTTCCAAATCACTTGTTCTTAATAAATCTTTTGAACTAAATTCTAACTATAATTTAATACGTAACTTAGATAGAGGAAGTTTATTGTGCCCTTCTTCAGATGTTGTTACAGAAGTGCTCTACAACTATATAATCGCTCAGAAACTTCTTTCTAATGATTATGAAAATATGTTTCTTAAACAAAATAATCAACGTCAAATTGCTTCAGAAATATCGATTAGCTTGATAAATTCATATGAATTTTTTTTTATATGATGAACCTTGTAACAAAATGATCATTCTTCTGAGCTAGTTTTAAAGCATATTATCCTCACTTCTACAAATTCATTATTAAATAACTACTGTAAGGAAAAAAATGATATTAAAAGGTTGAAACGAAGAAAAAGAAAAATACATACTTTATTAGCTAAATAAAGTACATTATTTTTATGTATGTGGGTGCATTATTTCTCTCTCTCTCTCTCTCTCTCTCTCTCTCTCTCTATATATATATATATATATATATATATTAGGTGGTGTATATCTATGCTTTTATACATACATGATTTATTTAAAAAATATTTTTAACTTATTTTACAATAACTTGTCATATTGTTATTTGTAGGAACTTTATTTTTGGTAATTTTTAATGCTTGTTATTGCAAATAGTGTGTGTAAATTTTTGTTCATTACTGTGCATGGTACTAATGAAGTTTTACAACATATTTGATTCCCATTTGTAACAACGTATAACTGAATAAGTACTTTTGGAAGAAAAATTATCAAAGATTTAAGGAAAGAAAAGTAACTGTGTAACAGTTAAATAAATTGTGTAATCTATTTTTATGTATGTACTTATTTTCTTGTATATATCTATAATTTTATAGTACAGATTTTTGTCTAAAAATATATTTGAAATTTATTTAATAATTCTTACTGCTGTGATTGTATTTGATATCAATAAAGCAACTGTTTTTAAATTTGTTTGTATTTTTTTTTTTGCTTTGAAAAAAAATACCTACTTTATTAGCTAAATTACATTTTTATATATGGGTGTATTATATTTTCTCTACATATATACATTTATTTCAGGTATATATCTATGCTTTAATATATGTACAATTTATCTAAAATATGTATTTTTAACTTATTTTACGATAACCTGTTATATTGTTATTTATGGGAACTTTATTTTTTGGTAATTTTTAATGCTGTTATTGAAGAGAGTGAAGAATTTTTGCTTATTACTGTGCATGATACCAATAGTTTTAAAGCATTTAATCTACATTTTTAACAATGCATAATTGAACAACTATTGTTGGAGGAAAAATATAGAAACATTCTAAGCAATGAAAAGTAATTGACAAATAGCTAAATAAACTAAGTTATCTATTTCTGTGTACATATTTAATTTCTTGTATGTATCTGTAATCATATATGTATGGGTTTAACAAAAAATATTTTTGTCAACTTATTTTATAGTAATTTTTCATGCAGTTATGCAGACAGCAAACTTTTGTTTATTAATTTGATACCAATAAAGTTTTAAAACATATTTAACTACTTTTGAGAGAAACAGTACTAAAAATTTAAGGAAAGAAAAGTGACAGACAAACAGCTAAACAAATTGTGTAATATATTTTTAAGTATATATTTATTTTCCTGTATATATCTATAATTATACAGGTGTAGATTTATCTACAAATATATTTGAAATTTATTTAATAATACTTGGTGTGCGAGATACCAATAAAGTTACTGCTTTTAAATTTGTATGTTGTTGTTTTTTTTGAAAACTATTTCTAATTTTATTTTCCTCTTTGTAACTATTCTGAAAGAAAAAAAAGAAGATAAATTTTAAAATTAGGAAATAATCATAGTTATGTAAAAAAAAGAAATATACGAATACAAAAGGCTCTTATAATTTGCTGCAATGTAATGTGTTTATGTTCAACGCAATGCGTTCCTAGTTAATACATGGATAATCATATACTTGCAATTATTATTTAAATAGGAAAATTAATATTTACTCATGTTTTATGTACATGAAATACAATTTAATGATTAATTTACTATTTTTTTTTAATCTCCAGTAAAAAAAAGTGTATAATTAGTTTAATAAAAAAAAGTATTCAAAAAAATGCATCAGAGAAACTCCGTAGGCGATGGACGATCTTTCCCTACTAGTAATGACGTCACAAATCAGTGGCCAGGCCTTGTATCTAGGAGGTGCTGTTAGTCCCCTCTGCGGTGCAAGGAAAATCAGGGGTTTGTTTGTTTTTTCACTTTTTTTCGAATACTTGTACCTCTCTAATTATTCGTAGCATCTAAAAAAGCTAAACATTTTCTGAAAGGTATTTTAGAGTACTTTAAAGTGCAGAAAGTTTCTAAGGCCCTGCCCTACACGGGGAGACATCTTTGGAATGAAGGGACCTTTTTTTCTCTTGAACTTATTCGAATATCCTCTCGAAATTCTAACCTCCGATAAAACTCTTTCGTGTTGAAATCTGAAGCGATGGCTCAATTTCGGAGAGCCCCAAAGTGTT
The DNA here is from genome assembly GCA_019973935.1 of Trichonephila clavipes. NCBI lineage: Eukaryota > Metazoa > Arthropoda > Arachnida > Araneae > Nephilidae > Trichonephila > Trichonephila clavipes. The sequence continues at coordinate 46,556 of BMAU01009760.1, read as the reverse complement.
AAATAACTGTGAAGGCGAATAAAAAAGGAACAATTCATATTATCTAAAAAGCATGTGTTTAAAAACATGTTGAAAATAATTAAAGTGTTTAAAATTTCTCGCCGAAAGAAGGGGGGCCGTTTTTCGATATCGATCGGTAACTTTTTTATGAATTTTTGAAATTTTGGCTTTTTTTCAAAGTTAAGTTAAACATTTTTTTTTTCGAATAGCTTTATTAAATAAGGCCTTTTTTTGACAAAATTGTATTCTTGGGGAAGGCCTTGGAATTCCTCACAAAACTAGGTACTTTTTGTCAAAAACAATTCGGCAGCTTCTCTTTTCTTTGTTTTTGAGACTTTTACCCCATTTTTCAAAATTCTCGCGTAAAACGTTTTTTTCTACTCGTAAATTTTAAACTATAAATCGTAGAAGCAAAAGATTTAAGGAAAAGTGAAGAGTGTGCGATTCCTCACAAAACTAGGTACTTTTATTTAAAATAACTTTGAAACTTTTCGTTCCATTAAGGTTTGTGTCTGATGGTTATTCCACATTCCGCGAAAAAACGTTTTTCTTATTCCCGTAATTTTTTGCAAAAACTATTTGAGGAAGACAATTAATGGAGAACAAAGATCTTAAAATTCCTTAAAAATGAGGGTCATTTCTAGAAAAAAGGTCAGTAACTTTTTTTAAATAAATTTTTGAAGCTTTGAAAAGTTGGCGAAAAACCCCGTTTTTCATAGGGCCCTCGGGGGCCCCTAAATTTATCTAGGGCTTAGAAAATTGATTCGAAAGTTTCTCTACGAGAGGATAGAACCCTTCATTGGAATGAATTGAGTCTTCTTCGGGAGAAAGTTTTCAATAGATCAACAATTATAATGAAATAAATTCACCACTAGAGGCTTAGTGACAGGCTCGCGAATAGATCCTTTACACATGCAGAGATTTGTGATTAAAATGTAATGAGTGATGCAATAATGAAAAAATGGGATCAACAGTTCAATAATGACAGCACCAATGTTCATGACGAACGTTCATTGTCCTCCTGTCATCAATGATGATTTGGACGAAAAAGCGAATGAGTAAATTCGTGAAAACAGCTGTTCACGATGATTGCTTGCAACGAGTTTCCCTAAATTTATCGTTGGACTCTTTCTTTAAAAAGGGTATCGACAATTTGGTTTCCTGATATGAAAAATGCCTGGGAAGTGATGGTAACTATGCAGAAAATACTCGTTCACGTTACAATAAATTTTGTTTTGAAAAAAAAAAGATTTTTTATGCGCGTTTTTCCAATACAGTACTTAGTATCGGAAAACGTCTCGTATCTGATTTAAGAAGCGCTTCTACAATACCGTCTAATTATTCTATATCCTTACCCTTGCTTCCATTCACTACACTTCAGCTTGAATAGTAATGCTCATTTGTAAATACATCAAAGTTTTTTCACAAAGCGAGAAAGCAGACAAGGCAAAGTAACAAGATATCGCAGTAAAGAATTCCCAGAAATTAGTTAACGTGACTAACAATGTTCGAAACCATGATTTTGCATAAGCGTGTAAACCAAAGGTTCCTAAACTTTTTGTCTCATAGATCCCATGCCATGTTCTTCGGTTTTGTGTAGACCTCTGCTTACCTAATATTGAATTCTTACAAATTTATCAACTTAAATGCCTTTCTGACAACTGCTATTAAGCTACTTCCTTTGAAAGATTTAAATTTTTAACTGTGGTGAAGTACAGTGCTTGAAACTTAAGAAACATAAGTTAAATAAATTAAAATTTAACTAATAAATAAAATAATTTATCCACAGGCAAATGTTTATTATGAGAGGGATGAAATCTGGTGCTCCAATAAATATTTTTTGACGTCTGGCTCCCTTGTTATCAAGTTAATTTCTAAATATTTTCAGTTAGCAGTGTCTAGTCTTTTTCTTTCTTTCTTTTTATTTTGGAGATTGACAACCGCGCTGAAACTCCTTCTCACTAAGAAAAGTAACTAAAACCTTTTTCATAATACTACATAATTCGAGATAAATAACAGGTATGTGTTTTTAAAGAGAAAATTGCTAATATCCGTTCCCTTAACCCTTTATCTACAGACGCGGTACTTATAAGTACCACTCAATTTAAAATTACATAGAATAACCATTTTTACGAATAATAAGACGGTACTTAGCAGGAATATTCTTTGAAATCCACGCTTCCAAGATATATGGAAGCACGGGTTCTATGATGAGTATTTTAGCGGTGATGATATTAATGTAGATTTTGATAGCAGATATTGCGTTTCCAGCGGATTGCGAAGATTGTCATTTTTGTTCCGAAAAAGTGGTTATTGTCAAAAGTTAAGTTCCTTATTATTTTGTATGTTAATGAAGACCTAAGGAAACGATTTGACTATTTATTTTAAGTGAACGATGTATATAATTAATTTTACAGTGGAATATCTTTAATTAATTAATTAGCTCTAACGGATTAATTTTCCTAAAGTTGAGTATTTTTTTATGTATACCCCTTAATTTTTAATGTAGGCATTAAAAAAAATATTGTAGGAAAAAAAACTGCAGTAAATCATAATGCGGCAGAGATAAAGGGTTAAGATCTACGTTACTGCCAATCCCGATCAGTCCCTCTTGTAATATGACATTTCGTGTGGGTATTTTTTTTTTCAATATATAAATTTGTTGCCTACTGTGTGGTAATTACCAAACCAGTTTCAAAATCTGAAAAAATCGCATTTAAAAGGTTGAGCGTAGTTTAAAACATCATTTTCCTGGCAGATTGTCGGGGACCAATTGAGAAACTGGCAACATCAGCGACGTCCGTTATTTTACTACTTTAGCTAAATTCTGGCAGCAAACGCTGAAATGATGGCACTAGTACTTTAATAAATGTACTTTTACCTTAAAACTACAAATTAACCTCATTAAGTTCAGTAAATAAAACTCTTGAATAGGTAAAATCATCTTTCTATTTGATTAAATTTCCTTTTAAAATTAAATTCACGATCTGGTTTAAGGAGAGCCACTGACGTAGACCCCCATTTACGTCTCAAAGACCCCCAAATAATGTTTCGCTGACGTGGACCCCTTGCAGATCGTAATAGACCCCTGCGAATCGATTTAGACAACTTTGGGAATCACTGGTATAAATGAATAATTGTCGGATATTTAGTGTCAGTTGAATTAAAATAAAAAATAATAATAGTACAAAATTATTATAAAAATGTTTTTACTGTAAAAAAAGTGTGTGTGTGTACTTATGACCACACGGCAGAAGTGATAACTGCAAATTTTGTAATGTTATTTCAGGGATTTGTTCGGTGAGAATAAAAACAAGGGGATATTAGTATCGTCCTATGAAATTATTTATTCATATGTCTGTTCTCGTAAAATATTTTTGTGCGAAATATACAACAGTATTTGTGAATTAATTGTGTTCTAAGAAGAAAACAATTGATTTATGGTAGCTAAAATAGGTTATAAATCCTTTAGATACCAAATTTTATTTATAAATATCTACAAAAAAAAAAAAAAAAAAAAAACTCCGTCATGTGTTGTTCCGTACTTCCTCGTGCTTTCATTTGGATCATTTGATATAATTAAATTGAATTTTGATTTTAAAATATCAACTAAAGGCTTTGATTTGTCTTTTAAGAGAAATCCACTTAAAATAATAGGTAATTTGTTCAGAAGACCCGATCCGCGCGCTTTGTGAGTTTTGGTTGTAATTTAACAAAATTCAATTATATCCAGGAATTAATATGTTCAAAGGAATAGTAAGAAGGGTAGTTGATTGGGAAGAGAGGGATTTAGGTCAAAACCTTTAAGAAGGGAATTAAACAGATGATTTATACCGCATAATCTCTAGCTTACACTAGCTCTTTTGTCATTTTATGGCAGTTTTATACAAATATATCCGTTGCTGCTGCAAGGTAAATCTTCTTATACCTTTCAGGATGGGGCGATTTTCTTCGAGTCGCTTGCTAGGGACGGGGGGAATGCGTAAGGACTACTCCCTTCAGGACAGGGCATTTTTGTCGCTAAGCCTAACTTAAGAAAAAACACATAAATAATAAATTTATAGTCCTAACATCGTAATTTTTGGTACCCCTTTAGATTATTACACAAGTTGTCATTTACATTAAAACTAGAATGTAATAACGTTTTTTCTTTAACTTACATGAAATTATATAAAAAAATATGACTTACCTTGGGAAATAAATTTCGTAAGCCCTATTCATTTTTTCCAAAATTTTTATGAACAAAACACATTAATACACTTTCAAATTAATAAAAAAAATTACGACAAAGATTATTTACAAAAAGAAATAGCAAAATTAAAATGAAGATTGAGTGTGGAAAATCTCGAAGCATATGGAGAAACGCACTGTATGATTTGCAAGCATGAAATGTTTATTACGTTTTTTTTTTTAGTTATAAATGGTTTGTGACTATACCTTTGGCTTTTTCACCCTTTTTGTTCATATTAAGGTGAGGAAAGTGCCTTCAAAACAATCAAATAATTACCTGAAATCAAGGTTTTTGAAATAAGAAAAGTACGTAAAATATATCCGAAAATAACAAAATCTTAAGCAGAACTCACGCTAAAGCACCGCACACTGTAGTAAAAAAATAAAAAGAAAGTATTCAATGAGTTATAAGAAACGCGAATGTTTCATCTCAAGAGGAAAGTTTATGAGCCGAGCTCTTGTTTGTTTACCTTTCAATCACCCCCTCCCTCTACTCAGCTGATGTGCAAAATATCATATATCCAGGCAGAATATAAACTAACTAAAGGTCGTTACTCTAGCTACGTTCGATTTCAATATAATGGGCATAGGCTGCCATCTAGGGGTCCTTAAAAACGTTCCAGCTGAAAATGCACATTTGCACTGCCCGTCCACTGAGATGCATCCGTGAAGGATGCATATTTGCACTGCCCATCGCGAAGGGGTTAATTATATTCTGTTTTCTTGTATTTAAATTATTTAATGTAACTTTTTCTTAATACCTGTATACTTACTTTTGTAATTTTAAATTTTTAATTGTTTTAATTTTCTTTTCAGACTCAAGGTATATTTAAGCAATGTGATTAATAGAACTGATTCAGTCATCAGTTGTTCAAATCAGTCAATGGTGGAATGCTTTGGATCATTCAATGTTCATATTATCAGAGTAATTTGACTCAATTTCGATTCAGTAAATAATTGAAGACAAGTGTAAGATTAAATAATAGATTTAATGGAATATGGAGTGCGTCTGCACTCGGTCACGTACACAAGATCTCGGGTGTAAACAAAGAAGGTTTTTACAAACAGCGTCCTCTATACTGAGGGGTTTCTACCAAGAACTATTTGTCCATTGCTATTCTGATTTGCTTACAGAAATAGATTTTTATTCTTAAATTCACTGCAATATTGCTAAAGATAATTATACTATTCACTTAGTTCTAAAAAATATGCCATTTTTCTACATTGTGTTTAATTTTAGTGTAGGATTTTTCTCTCTCTCTCTCTCACTCTAAGCCTATTTTTTAAAAATATTGCATGTTTCATTGTCATGCTTCAACCAGGACTAGAAAGAATCCCGCATTCATTTTTGTAGTAAGAGGTGGAAGGGGGAGCCCCAAATCGAAGCGTTTACATACTCATATAGGTAGCGTGACGTTCATAGTGGGGAAAACGTCCCTCACTCTTCAGTAAAACGTGGACTCAGACGAAAAAAGCCGAGGTTATCATTCAAGTTCACTTTCAAAAAAATTATTTAAAAGCAATATTTTGGAAAAAAAAGAGGAAGAATAAAAGGATACTATTTTTCCTATAATAATAATATTATGCCTATATATAGCTAAGACTTCTATACCAGGGTTGAACGAGTACTTATGAAAGATTCACAATATTTTCAGAGTAACGATCCACTGAAATAATAAACTGTGCTTTTTGTTAAAATTTCTCTACTGTGATATAATAAAATACGAGTACGGTATATTTGAAAAATCCTAGTTAAGGCTCTCTCTGTACATAAGTCAAACAAGGAGAGGGCACGACTAAGGAAATTCATGCGGGATCAAGACTTGGTGTAATAGTAGTACTCCGTTAGGGTGTTCACCCCTCAATGAAATTCCACCGAATGACTAGTCACTTCGGAGAAATAAGCCTTCGAAATTCTTGCTTAACTTTTATACAATTAACCTTTAATTTTCCGCATCGAGTTCGTAGCTTGATTGGTAAATCGTCTGTTTACTATGCGTAAAGTCAGGATTTGATTCCACTCGGTAATATTTTTTTTTCTTTAAGTCATTTAATTATTTTTTAAAATCAAATAAATTTATTTATGAAAGGTTTATTAATTATTAAATGATATTTTTTATAATTATTTTGTATTGTATAAGGTAAAAAATTACTGTATCTATACAAATAATTATATTAAATTTTATAAATTTATTTTATATTAATCTAATATATATTATAAATGTAAAAGTTTGTGAGGATCTTTGTGGGTCTTTCACGCAAAAACAACTGAATAGATTTTAATGAAACTTTACAGTAATATAGCTTATACATTAGAATAACACATAGGCTACAATTTATAGCATAGACTAAAATTTATAAAAATTTGAAAAAAGTGCCAAAATATAAGGATATTTGTCAAGTAAGTAGGAAAAAATTCTGCCATCTACAAGCAATTCTGGCTTGCGCTGCAAAAAAGCCCACCGCAGCATATATCTATCTTTTGTTTGTGAAAAACTCTTTTTGTTTTGGCTACGCCATGGGCTCGCTTCTAATTAATTCCTGTGATCAGAATAAGGCCTATTTTTTTTTTTTTTTATTTAAGAATAAAACTAAGTTTTGAAGGGATAGGTTGTTATAAATCTATCTTCATTTTAATGTTTTTTTTATGATTTTATTATGCACATTTGGTAGTAATAAATTGATCTTTTTTCAAAATAAATGCTTTTATTGGTTCTGGTACTTAAAGTAAATAAACTTTCTCTTTCACACTGCATCATTTGGACAAATTTTCAAAATTTGTTTGTGGTTAGTAGTTAATTATAACCCTATAATTTTAATTGAATAGGCAGATATTGCGTTTTTAAGTATAAAAATAATTATAACTACTGTACTGTAATGTTTGGAGTGTATGAGTGAGTGAATATTAACATCGCACTGTTCAGCTACACGAGGGATTTTGACAACGTATTACGTAATTTTGAACCATGGTCAAGTGACGTGGATGACACCTGAGCTGGCATCCCCTTCTCCTAACTACCACACCACACCCTCTTACAAGGAATATTCTACCAATACTTAGCAGGAATATTCTTTGAAATCCACTCTTTCAAGATGTATGGCAGCACGGGTTCTATGATGAGTATTTTAGCGGGGAAGGCGAATAGTTTTGTAGCAGATATTGCGTTTTCAGCGGTTTGCAAAGATTATTATTTTTGTCCCGAAAAAATAGTTTGTCAAAATTTAAGTGTCTTATGTTTTTGTATGTTAATGAAGACCTTGGAAAATGATTTGACTACTTATTTTAAGTGAACGGTGTATATAATTAATTTTACAGTGGAATATATTTAATTAATTTATTAGCTCTAACGGATTAAATTTTCCAAAGTGGAGTATTTTGTTTATGTATATCCCTTAATTGGAAAATGTAGTGATCCAAAAAAATATTGTATGAAAAAAACTGCAGTAAATCATAATGCGGTCGGATAAAGTATTAAAGTGCATTTCTCCCCTACACGGCGGGTCTTACAAAGCTCTAATAAAACTCGAGCTACGAAAGTAGCTAGGCATTTGCCAACTTGACTCTATCGTTATCATTTCGCTATGTTTTTCATTAAATCGCCATTATAATTTAAGAAACGGCGTTGCTTGCGAATATTACAATTTTAAAATAAAATAAATATAACAGAAAGTAATATTAATGTATTACACGTTCAGATATAAATTATTTACCCTACTTTAAGCGTTCATTTCGCAAAGCTTTTAACAATGTGTTACTTTTGCTGAGCAGAGTTCAGCTTAGGGAGGTATTTTGAAAAATCGACCCTCAAGAGTGTTACGAGGAATTATAAATAAAAAAAAATCCATTTTATCAGCTATTAGATCTACACACTTAAAATTTAACAAAGGTGTTTTTTTTCTTTCGGTTTTTGTTGAGCTGAGATATACAAAAAGCTTTTTTTGTTAAATTTTAAGTGTGTAGATCTAATAGCTGATTTTTTTTTTTATTTATAATTCCTCGTAAAACTCTTGCTTTTTCAAAATACCTCCCTTGATCTCTGATAACACATTGTTAAAAGCTTTGCGAAATGAACGTTTAAAGTAGGGTAAATAATTTATCTGAACAAAATCGCAAATTAAACAAAGGTGTTTTTTTTCTTTCGGTTTTTGTTGAGCTGAGATATACAAAAAGCTTTTTTTGTTTAATTTGCGATTCACATAAATTTAACTCATTAAAAACTTCTTTTTCCTTCAATCTGTGTTGTTTAATATTTCAGTTCACCCGTGCGAAGAACGGGTATACCAGCTAGTAAATAATATTTATAATAAAATTTATAATAAAATATTAAATGATATTTTACAAAAAAAATTAGTTACAAATAATTTTATAATGTGAAATATAATATACTATAAATAAAATATTATATATAATATAAAATAATTTATAAAATATATTATTATTATTAAATTAATTATTTTATAATTAATATAACAAAAAAAATTGTGATTTTTATATATTATTAATTTAATTATTTTATAATTTTATAAAATATTTAATAAATCCTTTTCAAATAAATTTATTTAATTTCAAAAAGTTTATTTAAATAATTTTAATAATTTTTTAAAAAAAATTTCTATAATAAATTAATAATAATTTCAATAATAAATCATTATTTTAAGAATAAACAATAATTTTAATAATAAATTAATTATATTTCTTATTAATAATAATTAATTATAATAAATAGTAATTAATTGATTATATTAAATAGTAATTAATTAATTGATTATAATAAATAGTAATTAACTAATCGATTATAATAAATAGTAATTAATTAATTGATTATAATAAATAGTAATTAATTAATTGATTATAATAAATAGTAGTTAATTGATTATAATAAGTAGTAATTAATTAGTTAATTTAAATTAATAATAAATTTACTAATTTTAATTTATAATTTTCATTAATAATTATTTTAAATATTTTTATTTAATAATGAATTTATTTAGTATGAAATTAACATTTTGTAATACAGTCGGAACTATATAAAACGAAGTCGCTAAATCCCGAAAAAAAGTTCGTTTTATGGAAAGTTCGCTATACAGAGGTTCATCTTTCAATTTTCTTTATGAACCTCATACAAAAGTATATTAAATTCATAAAGACTGTATATTTAAAAAGTAATTATTCACACTTTTTTGTAAATTAATGTATAATTATTTAATATGTCTTATCTATCAAAATAAAAGAATAGAAAATAAAAATTGCAAGGAAAGAGTTTATTGACACCTTTATCTACTTCCTGAAGAATTAAATATTTTTCTTTGATGCTCAAGCGCTTATGTTCTGACATTTTCGAGCTACTATAAGCGAAGTTACCAGTACGGCTGATCAACACTTCAAATGAACGGAGACTAGTTAAAGGACACAAGACAACTCTAATGAGGGTAAAAAGGGATATCACAGTTGTTTTCAGTGAACTGGATAATGGGAGTTAAAGGTTGCACTTTTGTAAGAAACGTCCAGAATTTTATTGCCCTCGGCGAGTTAGACACTTAAAAAAAAACTAATTCAAGGTTTATGACCACCATAAAATTTGTTAAAAGAGTGAATAATTTGAAATGTCGAGAAATACTTTAAAAATAAGGATTAAAAAAATTAAAGCACAAGAGAAAATGCACTTCGCTATTGGGAGGTAATTTTACGAAGAAAATCGTGAAATGTTTTTGTTTCCAGGAAAAAGTTCGCAATATAGAGGCTCGTAATATGGAGGTTCGACTGTATTTTGAATAAGATATTTACTGTGTTCTGAAAGAAACAGATGCGTTAAACAAAAGTCCCAAAGGCAGTCTTATTGAGGATCCCTTTTTTCTGCGGCCGCCAGAGGGAGAGAACGCTGCTTGTTTATTTTAATTGTATTTTTTATTAATTTTAATTGCATGTAAATATGCTATCAGGATATAATACATTTACGGCAATAAATTAATATAAAGCAATTTCCATGGAAAGTCGCACCAACCAGAGAGAAATCCACCCCAGTTAATAAAATAGAAATGAATGTGTTCCTTGTACTATTTAATCCACGGACTATGCTGGGGACCACTGTTTTAAATCCCTCACGGAGGAGTGTCCAAAAGTTTGGGATTTCGCGAGGTCAGACCATAAGCGACATAAAGGGGGACCGCAGTGATCGAAAATTTAAGAATCGCTGGTCTATGTAAATATGATAGCGAATGTCTGTTTCTATTGGCTTAATCGATATTGTGACTATGGATTTGAATCGATAGATTCTACTTAGGCTTTTTAAAAAGTATCTGACCTTTGGTCAAGAAAAATGTTACTTACATGTTGGGATTGTATTGTGATATAATATTTTTCAAAATAGACCTTTTGGGCTTCCATAGAATTGATCCGATCTTTCCGCAGCCAGAAACATTTCTGGAAAGCTTATTTTGGAAGGATGTTCATTTCCGCCGACCGGTTCTGTGTGATCTCTTCTGTATTTTAAAATGAGACGCCTTCTATATATTTCGGAAAAAGTCAGAAGCCATGACCACAAATCAAAGCGCTGTTTGACTGATCCCAACTTTCTTTTCTCCCTTTCACGTATAGCAGGGTTAAATCGCTTGGTGGAGGTGGGTGCACATATCAAAATAAAACAACAAATTATTTAAATTTTTTTACTATCGTACAACATTTAAAATGCTTTATTATCTTACTATTAATGCGACACTTGTGTGTTTTTGTATTTTACTTGAGATTTTTTTAATATCACCGGATAATTTGGTTGGCACGCATCCTAATAGTTGATTGGCCGTGTTTTCTATCGAGCAACAAGCTGCGATCTAAATGCTGACGTACAGGGTGTGGCAAAAAAACTCGGACAAATTTCTTGTCTCTTAGAATTTCCCTTTAATTGGTGTTTTCATGTTTCTTTATCTAACACTTAAATAATAAAACATTTTTAAACATAGTTTTTACTTTGAACTATGTATTTTTGATAATGTCGATCAAACGGTCTGCTATTTTAGAGTTGTTTCAGAAAGTAAAACGACAGTTAGTTTGCTGTATGTACCTCGGCAAACAATATCTGATGCAATCTGCCGTTTCCAACAGCTTGGCAATGATGGACGACGTCCAGGAAGTGGTTGAAAGCCACTTCAATAAATCGAAATACCATCGAAAGCCGAGTCCAGAGAAATTCGAGGGTTTCCATAAGACAGATCGCTCATGAAATGGGAATAAGAGACAGATCGGTGAGGCGAATAGCAAAAACGGAGCTTGCACTGAGGCCTTGCAAAAAGTTTAGCTTCTCACTGAAAAAACAAACTCGTACGGCTCCGAAGATATCGAAAACTTTTGAGACGGGCCGCAAGTCAGAGCTGGGAGAGATTCCTTTTCACTGATGAAACTCTTTACGGTTCAACAAGTTCATAACTCCCAAAAAGGTAGAATCTGGTGTGTGAACGTTCGAACAATTGTTGAACATCTCCAATATCCAAAGTCGGTCATGGTTTGGGGCGGAACTTGCGCAAGTTGCAAACCCCTTTTGGTTTTGGTGGAGGCGTTAAAATCAATATAAAAGTGTACTAGAGGGACATTAGTGAAGCTGTTGTACTTCCGAGGAACCAAAAGCATTTCGGAAATGCAAATTGGACGCCTCAACAAGACTCTTCACCAGTTTGCAAGGCCAAAAAGACACAAGAGTGGTGCAAGGCGAATTTTTCAGGCATGGTATCATCTAAAGAATGACCACTCTACTCTCCGGATCTCAATCCCATGGATTACAGTGTATGGTCCATTTTAGAGTCCAGGGCCTGCACTAAACCGCACAAAACTTTGGACTACCAAAGGCAATCCCTTTTGCGGCAATGGTGTATAATAAAGGTAAGAGACTTGAGGTCCATTGTTGAAAATTTCTGCAAGTGTTTGCGCCTCTGCATTGCTGCAAACAGTAATCACTTTACCAATTAAATTTATTTATTAGTACGAGTGCACTCTTATTATTATTTGTTAGATTTTGGTAATTTCTTAATTTTTTATAAAGTTATATAAAAAAATGTTTGTCCGGGGTTTTTGCCGCACCCTGTAACAAGCATAGCCAATCGTTTTAAATTTGGAAATTTATCTTCGAGGATATAGTTTTGATACTATTCAATCTTATTTCCTTCACACAGGTTTTGTCTCAATGCTTGATTTTAATTCTAATTGCTCCATTAGTAAATTTGGAAGCGCTGATTCCACCTCTACATTAAATGGAGTTAAAAACGTTATACACATTTCCTCAAACTTTTGTTTGTAGGAGAATCTGAAGTTGATTTCTTCAAATAATTTTCTGATTTCCATAGAATATTTGAAGAAGTTTTAATGGACACTTTTATAGTCATTTAACAATGGGAAATGAATCAAATCGTTTGACTATCATTAATTTTCATAAGGCTAAAGTGTTTCTACAAAGGTTTTTATATCTTGATAACAATCGGTAGTCAACTTATTTTCATCCCGTAACTTCTGGTTTAGCTCATTCAGTTTTAATCTAAAAAGCATTGATCATCCGAAAGTTGACTTATATTATGACCATTATTGTGTTCATGAAAGTTTCAATTTCTTCCATTATTTTCCGAAATCGCAATTTTTTTTCCATTATTTTCCGCGACTTTGGTGGAATAAATGAGATTACTGTATTCAGATTCCAGTTCCCTATGATATTCTTGAAATTAACGATGCTTCAACAGATTGTTTTTAATTGAACTAATTACCTTAACAACAACTTTCATTACATTTTTAACACTTGTACAGATAGATTCTCAAGATGCAAAATGCAATGACAAATGAACACCTCAAAATCATTTGAACTGTTTCCCAAAGCTTTTAAATAATTGATCGAACACGTTAATGTAACAGCATCAACATTTTTTCCAACCATTGAAGAGGCTCCCTCTGTTGGAATGCCTACGAGGTTTTTCAAATCTGACGACTTTGCGCGCAGTTTATGACAGCCTCCTTACTCTCTCTTCCGGTGTTACTACCTTTCAAAATCACAAGTTCTAGTGGTTCTTCAGTGATATTTATTTGACTATCGATACCTCTAATAAAAATAGTAAGTATCGTTTATATCTGACGTTTCATCCAAAGTCAGTGAAAAATATACGAAACTTGTTGTAATTGTGTTTAGCGATGCACAAATCTCACGCGAAATGTTTTCTATTCTTTGTACAGTGTTACGTGGCAGACTAATTTGAGTAAAAATATTCAGTTTTTCTGTGGACAGATTTCTTCAACTGCGTCAACTAGACAGTCTTTGATATAGTTACCGTCTGTAAAAGGCTTCATTTTTTTAGCAATAATGTGGGATACTCGAAAGCTAGCACTGACAATACCATTTGATTGGGCAGTTTGCTTATGAAATATGCATTGTATTATTGCTTGGAAGTCAAATGAAGAAAAAAAAATATTTCGAATAAAATTACACACGCGCGGGGAAAGATGGGGATGAGTGAAAACACGATTTTTTTTTCGATTTAACCATTTATAGTCCAAATGTTTTAAATAATATAGACAGTTAGAAACTTCAATTGGGCCTCAAAAAGTCTTCAAATGGGCCGCGGGTTGGGCATGCCTGATCTACATCACAAATCCCTCTCCACTGATGTGCAGGCATTTTTAAAACAGTTGAGTCTCCCCTTAAATATATATTAGTTTCTACATTATCTATTCAAAAAATTCTAGAATCTCTCATTGATATTCGGTTTCCTAAAGAGATCATTATTGATTGCAGAGTTTCCTTTTTTTAATTAAGGAATGCTTTATTTTATTTTTATTGTTGAGGATTATTTTCTTCAAATTAAAAGTCAAATTGGTAAAATAAAAAAAAAATATTTCATTTTTTTTCAGTCTAAAAAGATGTATTTTATTTATAACTAGCTGGTATACCCGTTCTTCTCACGGATGAAAATTCAATTTATTTATTTATATTAAAATGATTTGATTTTCTTTTAGGTATAGATAAAGGGTATAAATGCACTTTTTCACCTAAAACGTAATTAAAAATATTTATTTTAGAAACAACTACCTACGTACTTAACTAAATAAAACAACCTATAAGAATGCATCGATTTCAAAGTAAGTAAAAAACTGAACTAGTTCCATGAAAGAAAACCTAACGACATTTACCATTGATTTCTAATTATTAGAAAACAGTGAAAATGTAATGAAACAAATTGAATTAAGAAGGGAACGGTAGAAAAATAAAAAAAAAAAAAAACTTTGTGACTCGAGAAACTGTTATTCTTTGATTTCACTGTAAATATTACGCACTATAAATATTATTCAAATAAATACTATTATATTGTGTATATATTATTCAGGATAAATGAAGTTATTTACAGTTTTGAATAAACTTACTTAATTTAAGGATGTAAGTGCACTTTTTCACCTAAAACGATAAATTAAAAATATTTATTTTAGAAACAACTACCTACGTACTTAACTAAATAAAACAACCTGTTGGCTCTGCAATCGTCACCCCCACCGCACACTCATACTTGTACAATCACTCTTGCAAGACAAACATTTATTGTGACTGTTTTGTGCAGTGTTTGGCAATAAAACTAACAATAGAGGTATGAAATTGGCTTACCTCTATTTAAATGCGAGCCTTGTGAGAAGTCAAATGACGTAAAACCCCAAAACTTCCTGATTTAAGTTTAAATGCTGTCTAAGTTATAGAAAAATTGATGTTGTTCAATGTTTTTGAGAGAGAATGAAATCATTGGATTGATGCAACAGTTCAAAACAGGCCTTAGTAACAGTAGGGTGAAACGAATCTGCAAGCAGGGGGGGGAGAGGTACTCGTGACCTTTGACACTGTCGATGGGGTGAGGACTGGGTAGGGTGAAATGAAGCCGCAAGCAAAGGGTAAGTGAAGACTGTTAAAATCATTAGGATCGGACATGAAAGGGAAGTATCGCGAGTCTCAGTAACCTTATCAAACAAAAAAGTTTGATATAACTGCTAGAAACGTTGAGACAGAAGGCTCGCAAAATAAAACAATCCCTATTGAATAAAAATAATCCCTATTGAATAAAAATAATTCCTATTGAATAAAAATAGTCCCTATTGAAATAAACAATCCCTATTAGAAACGGATATTGTTCACTATTTCATTGGTTTTAATTTTATTTTCGCGGAGAACCCTAATTTTTTTCTATAGTAAAAGTAGCCTGAGTTATTCCTTATAACATTAGCTATCTATTAGATTCATCAAAAGTGGTCCAGCCGTTTCAGAGATTAGCCGGAACAAACAGACTGACAGAAAGACAGATAGATATACAAAAATTTTAAAAATTGATTTTTTCATATAAGTACCGTATATACTTTTAAATGCATTAAGTAAAAAGGTGTTAATTTCAAATTACAAACAGACACTTCATTTTTATTTATATATATAGATTGTTTTTTAGTTTTTTTCCAAAATAATAAATTTATTAGAATTAAATAAAACAAGCGTCTTAAACACAATGTTGAAAATGGAAGATATTTCAAAGCAGATTCAAAGACGAAATAGTAGTAAATATAATATGTTTATTTTAAAAAGCAAAAAAAAAAAAATGTAACAAAACCGTTTGCATACTTTGAGTGCAAGTTTGGATCAATAAATTCTTAATGACAATTAAGGTATTTTGAAAGTCAATTTGAAAATGGAACATATTATAGAAGTTTGAAAAATATTAACTGATGTATATGTTATCGTTAAAGTATATAATTAAGTTATTTCACAGAATAACTAGCTATTTCATTATAAATAGCTAAACAAGTTAGTTAAAGTACATAATAGATGAAAAATTTTGTACTTTACCTAGTAATTTTCTGAAATAAATAATGATCTATCATTAAAGTGAAAAATGAAATAGCTAAAACCTCTCGCAAATATATTTTATCCCTATTGCGGATAAATAATAAGGAAAAGCAGAGATAGTATAACTTACCATTGCTCATGTTGCTAACATTAGTTAAACTGATAGAGGAGAAAAAAAGAATATGTTTTCCATCTGTTACTGGCACAATTAATTTTTCTGCTCCTTGAACTTGAAGCATATCATAATGCTGGAGTCGCGAGGTACTTTTTCTATGCTGCTTTAGCACTTTCTAGTTCTGCTACCGAAGTTAATAGTTTTTCACGAAAAGTGAAGAACTTTTTTCCTTTGTCACACGCTTTTTTAATAAAAATTGAAGTCTCTCGCATTGAATCTTACAGGTTAGTCTTCCCTTCTTGCAGAAGTCATTGCTTGAAACGAAGTTGCAAAAATGTTTGTTAATAATCCAAAATGTAAAACGCTAACATATATACACTGCCTAAATTCTATGTTTCTAAGTGACGGAATCTAGAGTACTCACACACACGTCATTGCAAAGCAACTCTCAGCGGTTCAAAGCAGCTTGAATCGGTTCAAAGAATTTTCGAGTGCCTTATTTCATAAACGATCAAGTAATCGTTATTCTATAGCAACCTTTTTCTGCTGGGCCGCATACATACGTCGGCCATTTCGCGCGGGCCGCATGCGTTCGTCAGTTGTTTCACGCACCATGAGGTTGTAGAAGGGGGGAAAGGCCTTAGGACCATTGTAATTTTAAAATGTGGAGAATTTATCAAAATATTATCACTCCTGTTTTGCTTTTTTTAATTACTATTTTAATTTTTTTTTATTTTTGTCATTGACACTAAATTAAAAAAATTTGAGAGAAGCTCCTTCACAATGTTTGCATTAAACGGTTTCATATGATTATCAATAATGTAACAAACTTCATAGGGTTTCTTACAGTTTTCATATTACCACTGACAAAAAAATTTGTTTTTGTTTCAAAGAGTATATTCAGTATAAAACCTATTAATCACCTCTTGAAAGAGGTCTTGGATGAAAAGTGTCATTGAATGTGCGTATGATTCCTGTTCATTGGTATTTTTTAAATACAACATTTCGTGACAAACCAAACAAGTACAGATCCATGTTGGTTTTTACTACAAAATAGTCAGCTTTTTAATTATTTGAATGTTTTTTGCTTGCAATGCATCAAAGATTGTTAAAAATTAGTTCCACCCATAAAATATTCGCTACACCATTGTTGTCTGTTATCGCTAACCGTAATCGTCACAAATAGAAGAAGAACATCAATTCGCAGCCGTACGATATCGACAGCAAAAAAGCAAGTCCGATATATTTGATTTCCCTTGTCAAAGAATCCCCCCCTCCAAATTTTTAATACATTGTTCTTAAATAAGGGAATTTCACAAAGCAATGGGCCATGACAAAGGCTCAGTGGGCCGCAGGTGGAGTACCGCTGTTCTATAGAAAATATCTACTTAAATCATAGAATTCAATAATTTCATGTACTTAAAGTGACTAGTCCAGTTATATTTCATGAAGTACCTAGTTATTCTATGAAATAACGGATTTCACACTTTAACGGTATCATACATGATGAAAAAATTTTCTTTGACGTATAATATACGATTAAAGGAAAATTACGTTTTATTTGTCTCATTCATTTTAAATTTTCAGTCTAGATGTCTAGTTTTACGTCTTTTGGGTCTAAATTTAAAATACATTCATTTATCTATTGGCATTAAACCTATTTTTAGAAACCAACAATATTGATACATTTAAGTCTGGATCCAAACCCTTCATCATTTTTAATCATGGCATGTAATGTTTATATCTCTTGTACCAATAATCAATAATATATACAGAGAACGTACTGGTTTTAAATAGACACTTTTGCATTTTTCATTTTTTTAGACGTTAACTATGCAAAATAAATGATGATGCCATTTCGCCAGGAAAACAAGTCCATTATCGATCTCAGAGAAAATGCTTACACATTGTTTGCCTAATATTTTTTTGTTAAAATCTAAGCTATTTGCTATTTTTCTAAAATATTGTGGCTTACGCATCTCATAACATTTGTTTTGCATTATTGTGATTTTTCCTGATATATTGTTAAATATTTGATTTCAATGTTTGGTTAAAAAGAAATATAAAAAGAACTTTGAAGCAAAAGAGAGAGAGAGATAAATCGTTTATTAAACATTACTTTTCCATAATTTATTTATAATATGATAAGGGTGCGGTGAAATACATTAATGTTTATTTAATGAATTTTTCTAGCTAAAAAGATGTTTGTCGTGCGTAGCACGGAACTTGGAAAAAAAATTAAATAAGGATTTATAATGAGAGGGGAAAAAATGAGATAAAACAATTTTTGACTAATGAAATGAAAAATCAATAAAAATTCAAAATCAAGACAAAAATCTTTTACTTGGTTCAAAAACATGTATATCATCTTAAAACCATTAAACAGAAAAATCTATCTTTAGAAAATCATTACGCTACGATATTTAAGTTGGCTTTTGTTTTTGTCTTTGCAAAATGTGAAATAAATTCAAAGCGAAAAACAAAAATTGCAATTTAACTTCTATGATACTTAACAGAAAAAATTATAATTTAAAAAAGATAAACAAGTGTTGATGCATTATATGTTTTCCCCACTTTATCTTTATTGAAGCTGGAATCAAATTACATAGTTTATAGTGGCGCCATCTAATGATCGAGTTTTTAGTTTAAAATTAAAAACATAAGGAGAGAGAGAGAGTATACTGAAAAAATATTATAGTAGAATTTAAAATATTAAGTTCTATATATATAAAAGTACACACAAATAATAAACTTCATTTTCAGGTTATTTTTTTAAAAAAATTTCCTTGAAATTTAAGAAACCATATCGTACATTTTTCAATGAGTATTAAAATTTATTCTGGTATAGTGAAATTGCAAGTTTTAGTTATCCAATTTTCAAATGGAATTTCGTTAATTTTTTCAGTTTGAGATTTCTTTTTAAAGTAATGTAAAAAATTTATTACCCTATAAGTTGGGAAAAAGGTAATAAATCATTAATATAAAATGTGTTTTTGATTCCGGTTAAATAATTTTTAAAACACGTATTACTCTGTCCCCCTTTGTCAATGCGTAGTTTACTGATTTATTTAAAACTTAAGGGATAATTATTTTTTAAAAAACTGAAAGTTAAGAAACAAAATTAAGGCATTACATTTTTAAAAAATTGAAATACAATTATCAAGATGCTTAAATTTTTGATTATTTTACATTAGTACTTTACGTTAAAAACTTTTCAGGGTAGATAAAAAAAAATTAATGATAATTATTTTTATATTTATAGAAATTTATGCAAGATTTATGCAAGATTTATAGATATTTTCAAAATAATAATAATAATAACTGAGCTAACAAAGTTGTCCATTACATTTGTATCATAAACTGAGCATCATCAACTCAGAATTTTAGACCATTTTTCAAACTCATTACTTTCCAATTTTTTGATTTGTATGTATACAAATTAATGAAAACAGAAATGTGGTTCATTTTTAATATTCTAAAGTTAAAAGTACAGGTGTGATTTTTTTTTCTTGTGGATGTCTGTTTTTTTAGAATAAGTTATATGTTTAAGCCTGTAGATGGCGACGCCATATGCCATTTTTCATACACGAACTACTGATTATTAAATACGTTTAGTTAGTTATTACTTTGTTCTGCTTTAAATTAAATTAAAATAATGATTTAAAAAAATCATTGCAACAACTTACTCTAGTACTAAATATTGATTTATCCAGATAATATATTATTTGTTTAAAATAATCTGACGGTCAATTAACAAATTCAGCGAAAACCAAATAATGCAGTAATATTTCTTTTTGCTGCTTTTGAACACAGGAAAAATTAAACAAAGCTATCATTATTCTGAAAGAAAAAGAGTCCCTGCCAAATAATTTTACTTCGGAATTTGGCGCGGTCAGTTACATATGCGTGGAATCGGAAATCATTTTAGATCTATTCTAAAAATACTTCTTTAATGCTGGATAGTAGAAGAGTGTCTCCTGACAATTTTCATTACATTTTTAGATCACAAAGTTTACTCTTTCATCACTAAGCAATTAATTTAAGATCATAACAAAGCGCATTTTTTACAAAATTAAATCACTTTCCCTTTCAGTATAATAAATAGTATAAAATAGTTGTAACTGTTAGCAGCACATACATATACTGTTCTGAAGCATATTTCAATTACAGCAGACCTTTATTTAATAAGAAAGTAAGAAACCAGAAAACAGCTAAGTCAAATTATATATATAGGTGCAAAAGTAATCTAGATATATATTATAAATGCGAAAGTTTGTGAGGATGTTTGGGAGTCTTTCACGCAAAAACAACTGAATGGATTTTGATGAAACTTTACAATAATATAGCTTATACATCAGAATAACACATAGACTATAATTTATAGAATAGCCTATAATTTATAAAGATATTGTGAGAAGTGTCCAAAATACAACGATATTTGTCAAGTAAGTAGGAAAAAAATCTGCCATCTGCAGCAATTCTGGCTTGCGCTGCAAGCAATCACACGTCAGCATATATCTTTTGTTTGTGAAAGAACTCTTTTTGTTTTGGCTACGCAAGGCGCTCGCTTCTAATTAATTCCTGTTAACAGCATAATCCCTAATTTTTTTTATTTTAGAATAAAACTAAGTTTTGAAGGGAGAGGTTGTTATAAATCTAATTCATTTTAATGTTTTTTTATGATTTTATTACGCACATTTGGTAGTAAGAATTGATCTTTTTTCAAAATAAATACTTTTATTGCGCTTCTGGTATTTACAGTAGATAAACTTTGTCTTTCACACTATATCTTTTGGGCATATTTGCATAGTTTGTTTGTGGTTAGTAGTTAATTATAACGCTATAGTTTTAATTGAATATGCGGATATTACGTTTTTAAGTATAAAAATAATTCTAACTACTGTACTGTATTTTTCGGAGTGAAGTGAGTGAATATTAACGTCGCACTGTTCAGCTACAAGAGGGCTTTTAGCAACGGACCATATAATTTTAAACCATGCTCAAATGACTGGATGACACCTGAGCTGGCACCCCTTTCTCCTAACTACCACACCACGCCAACTTAGAAGGAGTATTCTTTGAAATCCACTCTTCTCTCCAAGATATATGGCAGCACACGGGTCTTATGATGAGCATTTTAGCGGGGAAGGTGAACAGTTCTGCAGCAGATATGCGTTTTCAGCGGATTGCAAAGATTATTATTTTTGTCCCGAAAAAATAGTTTATGTCAAAATTTAAGTGTCTTATGTATTTGTATGTTAATGAAGACTTAAGAAAACGATTTGACTATTTATTTTGAGTGAACGGTGTATATAATTAATTTTACAGTGGAATATCTTTAATTAATTTATTATCTCTAACGGATTAAATTTCCCAAAGTGGAGTATTTTGTTAATGTATATCCCTTAATTAGTAAATGTAGTGATCAAAAAAATATATTGCATGAAAGAAACTGCAGTAAATCATAATGTGGTAGTTAAAGCTTTAACGTGCATCGTCCCTCTACACGGCGGGTCTTACAAAGCTCTAATAAAGCTCCAGCTATGAAAGTAGCTAGACATTTGCCAATTTGACTGTCGTTACCATTTCGCTGTGTTTTTCATTGAATCTCCATTATACCCATTATAATTTATGAAACGGCGTTGCTCGCGAATATTACAATTTTAACATCAAATAAATACAACAGAAAGTAATATTAATGTATTACACTTTCAGATATAAATTATTTACACTATTTTAAACGTTCATTACGCAACACTTTTAACAATGTGTTACTTTTGCTGAGCAGAGATCAGCTTAGGGAGGTATTTTGAAAAATCGACCGTCAAGAGTGTTACGAGGAATTATAAATAAAAAAAAAATCCTTTTTATCAGCTATTAGATCTACATACTTAAAATTTAACAAAGGTGTTTTTTTTTTGTTTAGCTAAGATATGCAAAAAGCTTTTTTTTTCTGTTGTTTAATTTGCAATTAACGTAAATTTAACTCATTAAAAACTTCTTTATCCCTCAATCTGTGTTGTTTAGTTTTTCAGTTCACCCGTGCGAAGAACGGGCATACCAGCTAGTATTAAATAAATTCTACATTTTTTAATATGAAAGTTGAAAAATTTTGTCACTTGAAATTTTTTTGATGAATAGCTTTTTTCTTTTAATGATACGTGATTTGTGAAATCCAAATGAGCAACCGTAAAATCCGGCCTATAATGCGCCCTTTGAACACAATTATAAGATCGAAATTTATGAGTGTGTGTTATACGCTGGGTATAAAATGATAGCTTATAAAAAATAAAAAAAGAGATGAGCAAAAAAAAAATGACTTCTACAAAGATCGGAATACTTATTTTAAAAAAAATGACATACCTAATGAATTTAGGTTGTATATATATAATACTATATTTTTTTCAAACGCCTGGGATAATACCTCGAGCAAATGATTTCAAAATGTAAGAGCACTACACATAAATATTTCAGGTATCTTCGTAAAAGAGGTTTAAAAAATAATAAATGTAAAAATTTAAAAAATGTAGCTTGAAAGTATAGGTGCGCGTTATATATATATATATATATATATATATACAGTGCGCGTAATACACATTAGATTTTACGGTAAATAAAAAATTTATTTCCTTCATTTTTTTTTTCATTTTATTACTTGTTTACTCTTATTCTCTGTTTTGAATTAATTGTTGCAAGTGTTATTTTCCCTCTTATTTATTTTTCATTCATTTAATTTTGAATTATTTAATCACTCCTGTATCCTTCCTTTTAATGTATTACTCGCTTCTCTTTTATGTAATTACTATTTTGGTTTCTTTCCCTTATATTTTATTTAATTTATAATTCTGTAGTTCCAATTTTTTAAGTGTTTCTTATTCCTTACGTTGAATACAGCCATTCTTTCGATCTATGTTTTATTTTTTAAGCATAAGATCGTTTTTTGGCTTTCGTCTTTATGTTTTGCACGAATTTTTTTATCCCGTCAAAATAAAATACTTTGTACCATGTGAAAGTATAATGCTCTTAAAAAAATGATTCTGAAATTTTAAAAATGTATTTCAGTATTGATATTTTCCGTTAAGATTGCATTTTGCATCCAAACTTTCGACTCCAGAATAATATAAATATAGAATAATTATTTGTGTAACGACTGCTTTTATTAGTCTTTCAAAATTCGATTCGGAAAAACGTTTTTCCATTTTCTTCCAAATATTTCTATTAACTTCAATAAACGAAATCAAAATTTCCTTAAATAAATTGTACTTAGTAAAAAGATCGTTTCTGTACATTAAATTTATAATTTATCGACTACTCTCGTTCAGAATGTTTTTCACTCATATAATTGTTTTCAGTAATGAGAAAAATTCTTTAGTAAGTAAATACGATAGATCGCAATAGTTGTAATTGAATGCTAAGCAAGAGCAATGCTATCTGTAAAACTGTTTACACTTCACGAAGGACTCTTCGGCAGTGGAAAAAACATCGAGTTGGATACAGCTTAGGCACAAAAATTCTCGTACTCACTTAAGTCTATCCCATTTAATATGCAAGTTAAGATTAAACATATAATAACCCATCAAACAGGGCAAAATTATTTTGGTTACGGTGCAATGCAACATCATAGAGAGAGTAAAACTACTAAATTTAAAATTAATATCGTCACTAGAGAATTCCTGATAAATTTGGCATTTATTTACATTTGAAAAAATTACTCTTTAGTCTTTTAATACCTCTAAAACTGCATTATCTCGTATTAACGTAGATTATTACAAAATTTTGATTGATTTAGCTTTTGTGCCACGTCAAAACATGTTTTGGCTATAGTTGGCAAATCTGACTTGAAACTAATTAACAATGTCACAAAATTCGTTCAGAACATTCTTAAATAGTTTTTAAAAACGATTTTTTCTTAAATATAGTATAAAGGAACGAATATAATACGATATTCGTAGAAAAAAAAGGACAACTGTACCTGCCAGGGCTCGAACCTGGGACCTTCCGCGTGTTAGGCGGATGTGATAACCACTACACCACAGGTACATATGTTGCATTAAAATACGATGGCTTTATCTTCATTTTAAAATAGATTTTTTTTTCTTGATTTTATGGGGGTTAAATAATTGAAAAGCAAAAAAATTTGACAGGTTTTTAAACGCAATAAATTTTTGGACCACTGACAAAAAATATTTGAGAGCAATAACTAAAGAAAACAGTATGATGATTCCAGATCAAACAGTATTTTAATACTTTACACAATCAATTATCTTTAAATAAAACAGCTTTTGGGGATCTGTTTGATGGATTTAGTAAAAATTAAATGGTTATTGATATACAGAAGAGTGTACAGATTAATGCGTGTACTATAAATGCATTATTATTATAGAATTTATCAAACTCTAAGTCAAACAGAAAAAACTACGATTTCACCAAAAAAATGTTTAAAAAATTGAAACTGTTAGCATTTTATTTAAAATACCCGAGAAACATTTAATTCTGATATTTAATCATATATAAAGTGATAAAAACAAATTGCATTGAAAAAGTTGTATACCAGATAGATGATTTAAAAATTTTCATTTTTTTTAAGAAACATCGAAATGCTTTAAAAATATGAATGCAGATTCATAATTTTTTTAATTTATTAAAAACGTAGTTATAATGATAAAAAAAAAGCAACAAAAGTATTCCTGAAAGTTTACTTCGATTACGATAGATGGCAGCATGCATTTCATATTTTGTGTGAGTTGAAATTTCTAAAGTCGTATTTTTTATTATTTAGTTTCTACCTGATTTTTTTTAAAGAAAGGTTGATTGATTTCTAATGAAGAACAAAAGAAATATTTTTTCGAGAACAAACACTTATTCACTAAAATTTCATTGTTAGACTTCATAAACTTGGTCACTAAATTTTGATACCACTAATCTATACGAATGTTTATTGTTATTTTTCAATATTACAGTCAGTTACAAAATTCTGAATATAAAATTTAAAATACAGCTTATGATTAATTATGGTGGAAAATCTAATCCAGAAATACAAAATTGAATAAAAATTTTCTAATCACGTGCTAAGCGAATATTTTACTATGTAAGTCGAATACAATTTTCATATTCCTCTAGTTTCATTTAATAATAAATATATTCAAAAATTAATTAATAATATCCTCCAAAAAACTATTAAATATATCCTCAGAAAAATATCTTTAATAACTTGAAGAATAGCATTCTTAATAATATTTGCTGTTTATTGTATTGAGCAAAATATAATGAATTTTGTTACTTTTATGTATTTATGAAAACAAATTTTATTCTTATCCTAAGGATATTTTTCGTGTTTCATATTTATTATCTCATGACAAAAAGAAAACATTTTTATTTACATTTAATAAATCTTTTTCCTCTCTTTCTATCATAAAATGACATTTCATTTGTTTCGCTTTTACTCTTTAGAAATGAATTACTTAAAAAACAAGCTTTTTGTAACAATTATAATAAAACTGAAGCTCTCAATATTAAGGCGACTACATTGTTGCGAGAAAATAATGCTCAAGTTTATCGAGCTTACACGGTACAAATTGATTCAAAGAACCTGAATGCCCATTCGTGTTCTTAGTGTCGGATGAAACGCCCTGGAGGTGCCTAGGCAGCTGACTTCTCGGGGCCCTGTAGCCTAATCATTTGACTACACAACGAATAGATTTCATTGTACAAATAAAGTAACAAATTATCAGAGATTAAAATAAATAAAATTATTTAATAGAATCTGTAATAAAAACAACTAACTCTTGCAATATAAAAAACCTAAATATTAGGTTTCCTCAATATTTTACCCGTGAATTCTTTTAGAACATCTTGGAATTCTATGTTCTGCAAAACGTCGTATTCAATGGTCATAACAGCAAGTGAGTTCAGTCTACCCTGAGTTATTAAAGATCGATGACAGTTTTTTAGCCTCTTTAATTTTCTGCGTTCACCAAAAGCATTTATCCTAAGACACCTGTATATTTTTAATAATGCTGTCATAACATTGGGAAACGTTGATTGCAACAAATTTATGAAAATAGGTTCGTAGGATCCCAATACTGGTACCGTTTCTTAATTTTTTAAATCTTCTATTTGTAATATGAAAGGCTTAAAATGAACCATTTCATCTGCAAATTTGAATTCGATGTTAACAGGATTCTCTAAATATTTGGGTAGATTTTTTAATTTCTGAATTTTCTCTTAGTGCGAAATCAAAGAGAAACCCAAATAGTAAAGATATTTTACTATATGCTTCCAAACGACAGTAAAATTCTTCATATAAATTGTCTAATATTGGTAGATAAGTTTCAATTTTGAATTTTTCCCTTCCTTGAAGCACAACATTGTTGGCACCACCGTCATTGTAATGACGTTTTCTCTTACACGCAGACATCTACATTCAGTCGCGTTATGCGAATCTATTTTCAAATTTGCCTTTCTTTCATATTCACAAAACCATTGCTTCTCAAAGTTTCAATATTCGCGACCTAAAATTCAATCATAATTTTCCTCGTGCCCCCTCATACAATAGCAACGTATTTAATTCAATCATACTATACTTTGACGTTAAAAATATGATATGACTTTAACCTCTTATGTACCACAAGCGGACATAAACGTCTCGTTCAGCCAAAGCGTTAATTTAACCGGACGCAAATATACGCCTTTCCGAAGTACGATCTTTCCTGTGCACTGCTATCCATAAAACTATTCCGAAAACTTGGGAATGTAATAAAAAGACCTTGGCAATGTTTGCGAAGGATTTACTTATTTCAGATTCTTTATCCCCTCCCTCAATACATCCCATCCGCGTGCCCCCGTGGAAATCGGTTGGCATTGGGAAGCAAACCGAGTAACTTTTAATCGGTAGTTAAGGGATTCATTATAAACCGTGCAAATTAACAACAGAAGTGTTAGCTTTTGTATATATGACAAACCCATGGGGGCACTGGTGATTCTTCAACTTCTTCTTAACTTAGTATTGTTAAATTAATTATGAAATACATTGTGTAGCACATTTATAAGTGTAATATGTCAGTGTAAATGTGTAATTTGTTTTTTATTATGTCAGAATGTTTGTTTACTTTCATTCAATTAATAATTTTTTTAAATAATCTTTTGTTTTAGTCTTTTCAATAGGCTCGCACCCCCTGATAGAGTTGTCACGCCCCTCAAGGGGGCGCCCCACAGTTTGAGAAACGCTGACGTAATGTTTTGTTCAGTTTTACTCATTGCGCTGTCTGTCTTCCCCTTGATTCGTATTGTTCTGCATAATGATGATTGTGTATGACTTGATTATTTGACGAAGATTAAAACAAAGGTTTTGGCAGAAAATCAAAATAGAAGGACATGCTTTCCAAGCGAATGTAGTAAATGAAATAATCAAAGTAGTCCTGTTTGTTATGAAAATCTAAACTCATGCCAGAATATCAATTTTCTTGTAACAGTACTTCCATTAGCTATTGTATCAACTTCCTTTAAAAACTTTGATATGTATCCAAATTTTTAAATGGAATTTTTACCTTTGAAAAAAGTGTTGAAAATCTTTCAAAAATTAAGCACGATTTTTAAAAAATATTCATAAAGAGATATACTTTTCTTAATTTTTTTGTGAAGGAAAATATTGAGATTGAGAAACATGCAAGAAAACACATGATAATGTTGTATATATATATGAATATTTATAAAAAAAAGTATCTTTCTAAGAAAAATATATTTCCAAATATTTTCTCGGTCTAACGTAAAATACTTTACGACAAATACTGAATCAGATGGGAAGGCTTTCTGAAGCCCAACCTTTATTGTCTCATCTCAAGAGGCGCTTGTTTCACCAATGTGTAGTTTAATACCAGTTATTTCAATTTTTTTCATGAATTCTCTTTTGAACGCCAAATGTATAAACCTTCTTCCACACATTTTGAGCATCAATGGTCAAAAGCAATTTTTCCAAGAGTCAGATTTAGTAGCAATAAGCATTGGATTATAATATTTTCTGTATTCAAGATATTTATTTCTGTATAACTTTAACAACTGGATTCTTATAATGCAGTAATCTACGCCTAGAGGCATGAAGCCTCGCACAGCCAATCTCGATGGACCCCCAAGGGACATTATGCTTTCTGGTCTTCTTAATAGGCATTAAGTACAAGAATGCCTGAAAAATAACATAACCAAGTTCGTTTCTCAACGACTGTATTTAGGCAAGAACTGTTAGTGCAACCGTTAAGAGTCTCAATTATATGAGTTATACGAGAAAAACAAAATTTCCAAAAATTTTCAAAATTTGTATTGAATGTTACAAAATGAACAATTGATGTATATCCGGCATGACAGTGGATAGACAAAACTCGAAATCTATCATCACATGATCAGAAAGGGACTCATTTTCAGAAAAACACCATCTCGAATTATCCTAGAGTAGTTCCAAACCAACAACCGTAATATTAATTTAGCTTGTACCCTGAGTTGCACGAAAAGTAGGCCCACAATCTCCGAAGCTGTTAGCAGAAATAAATTCACATCCCCTCGTGCATCTGAATAGGGACTAAACTATAATTCAGATTTGGTATTGGGGTCAGTAATCCAAGCCAATCGACTTTTGCAACTAAAAACTTGGCTGATTTTATGAAGATCCGAGTCAATGTTTTTTGAAGGTTCAAAATAATAAGAGAAAAGAGTGAACGCAGTTATGCTTGTGGTAACATCTAAAGTGAGCATATATTGTAATCAGTATTTTTATATTCAAGAAAGGTTGAAAGATGACATGAACGAACAGTAATGGCTGCCTTAATAGCGTTAGAATTAGGATCATAAAAAAGTCTATAAGTACTGGGATACCCCGGAAATGAACTCCTGTAGCTATGAGGTTCTTGAACCAGCTCACAACCAATGTTATCTGCTTCCAAATTTAAAATGAGTTGTGTCGAAGATTTAGACTTGTGTAGGTTTAACTGCACACACTTTAGAAGTTGTTCATCTGACCTATTTATAATTAATTCTAGATTGGGTATTCTTCTTCATAAAAATATGGCAAGGACAGCACTCAGAAAAGGGTTTATGATTAACATTCACTTTTTTATGTATATTTTTGATTCTGTGATTGAGGAAACGGATAAAGTTTATACAAGTCACTGCACCTTTATTTGAACAATATTTCCCTTTGGGTTCTCCAGAACAGGCTGTTGGTTTGTTGCATTCATTAGCACGAAGGTTGCATCCAAGACAGTTAAAACATTTATTAATAATAATAAAACCATCTACATCACATGCACTCCAATGGATTTTCAATCTTGTTTGTCGTAGGATGAATTTACGAACCATGAGGTGAGTTTCGACTACAACAGGCTTTGTATGTTGAAAGGTTTTGTAAGGACGCCCCCTCCCCCTCGAGTCACTTCTCCTGGATTATCAGCGTGAGCTAGAGGTGTAAGAATAAATGAAGAACTAGAAAGTGCCATGATCTTAAAATGACTTTATTAAGATCTTAACTTAAACCTTTAACAGATTAGATAATAATATGATATGTGAGAGAATCCACGGTGGCTAAACACACAATATATAATACCGAAATAACGTAACTCGGACCACTATCAATAACTAACTCGCCTAAGCTTATTCCAATACGATCACAGATCCGAATATTTCAATAGTCACTCCTACCTTAATGTCGAACGAAGTATCAATCAAACTGATCCTAGTTCAAGTTGCGGTTCACTGGCGTGCAATGGTATGCACCTTGACCTAAGAGCTCTCTGTCAAGGGTAACTTCTGTTGGCTGACACTTAACCTCTCAAACCCTCTTCACACTTGAAATACCGACTATCATAACATAGCCCAAATCCCACACGGCTTACTCTAAACTTCTGATCTTTAAAAGCTTCCTAATTTGCATCTTTCCTTCACGCTTTACTTCTTGGGTTGGGGGAACAGAGTTGCCCTTCATTCTGGCTCCAAATAACCCAAAAGGATATGTTAATGAAAGGACGCGTGAGCCCGTCACAGTTTTCAAAGTAAAGCGAACTGTGCACTGCCTTATACTTTCATCATCTACAAAAATTTCAGGAGTTTAATCAGAAATCACTTTTAGAAGATATTCATTATTTATTTCCTTTTGGCACATTTTTTTTACAATTATGGCTGCATTTCTCCTTTTTGACAGAGAATCCTTTAATTCTGGAGATTTTTCTTGAAGTTCTGTCAAAACTCGGTTATATGATCAGCTTCAGAAAAACGTTTAACTAATAGTTTGTTACCTCTTATATTTTTCAAGTCACAGACACCTAATTTAGATTCCACAGGGTTTATTTTTGATAATTTTTTTATTTCAATAATTTTTCTAACATCATCAGAAGTGCAATTATCCGAGTCTACAACTAAACAGTAATCAAAATCTTTTCCTTATCTTTCGTAACATGAGATCACGCCGCAATACTGACGTTACTTGGCTTGTAATTGATTCCTTCCAACTTTGTTTACAAGGTTCCAAAAAATTAGCAGCCTTAATCCTTTTAAAATGTTTACATGGAGAGTATTTTAACTCACCCAAAACTTACTTGGCCCCTTCACGCACGTGGTGGTTCATATTACATTTCGACAGAAGCGCAGATTCAATGAGCTTGCAATGATTTTGAAGAGCATCAAAAAACACATCCTCCTCCACCACTGCCATTTTGCACGTTTTAATGTCCTCCCGTTGGTATGGTAGTTAAGACAGGATGATGTCAACTCAGATGTCGTCCTCGTCACTTGATCGAGGTTCAAAACTATGAGGTCCGTCGCCAATATCCTTCGCGTTGCTTTACTGTTGCGACGTTAATATTCCCTCACTCTCAGCGGAAAATATTCGAATGACCCAATTCCCTTTGGTTTTTTTAAAAAAAATTTCTTAAACAAAAACAGTTCTTTGTTTAAAAAATATATTTTGTTTCTACATTACATAGAGGCTGAGCTACAATAGTTTATATAAAGCCGAACGTTGCTCTTTAATGGACTAAAAGTGGGCTTTTAAATTGTTCAAAATCTATCGTGGCATGTCTGAAAACCTCAAATATTAGGAATATATTTCTAAGAAAATTTTTTAATACTGTTATTTATATTATTTTCTAAGGAATGTACAAAAACAATTCTTACAGTACGATTTTTTTAACTGGCCTGTTATTTCGAAAATAGCCTCAGAAAGGTGTCAATGCTCTTAGAATACTTATTCGATCAGCTCTAAAATTTTTATATTTTTATAAAACAATACATTTTTAATACATTTCTCTTGTTAACTGTATGTAGTTAATTTTAGTAATATTAATGAATAAGATTAATTATTTTTCTCTAACTGCCTTAAATAACTTTTAAAAAATTTCCCTTACAATAATTTATTTTAAATAATCCTGGTTAAATAATAATATTTATTGACATTGATTCCTAAAAAGTATTTATCCTGCTTTAATAGGCTATTTTTTAAGGTATCCTTGAGGTATTCGAATATCTTAAATATTAGGTTCGGATTAGTCTACCTTCCTTCAAAATGCACTCAAAGTTTACAAAAATAAATGAATACCCCAACATGAAAAACTTACTCAATTATTAAATACATTTTTAAAAGGGAAAATCTAGCACCGTGTAACGTTTGTGTATAATGAGATGAAAATCAGCACACACAAAAAGATATAAAATTTAGAAAATAAAAGTTGTTTATATATTTCAACATGATACAGTAATCCACAATATTAGGTGATCAGTTGATTGTCGATCCACTGCTAGTTGGGGAACAAAAAGCGACACATTATGGATCAGATTCAGTGATCGAGGAAATTCCGGACAAACATTAGCTCTCAGTCATTTGCTGTAAATCGTCCTTCAAGTTCGGCGGTAGCAGAGAATGCGTGCGACAGCCAACCTCTCCACCTATGGGCTCGATAGGTGTATGATCAGGGGACACTTGTAACCAGGATAGCACCTGGATCCGATACAGGTCTTGTTGGACATTACATGTTACATGTTACGGTGTTTTTGCTGGTAAATGGTTGGGAACATCCAGAAATAAAGTTATTGGCCTGATCATATTGTCCACTTATCTTTGGGTTATCATAGTCACCAAAGAAAACAAATGATGGCCAGTTGGCGCAAATGATAGTGTCCTAAACCATGATATCACTTTTCCAGTGGTGTAATGTTCATAATAGTAATCGGATTGGAACAGTTATTCTACGTCAACACATATTCGATTGCGATGGCTGCCATTTTTAATCTTCTGACTTCTTTGGGAACGTAACATTTTGTTATTCCGTTATGCATGTACACCCAGTCCGAAATCTTTGCGAACGGAAGCTTTTCTTCTTTTACGTCCATGGCGGTTTGTAATGGATGCCATAATATCCTAATCAGCGGATATTAGTCCTGGTCGTTCCAGAAGAGTCCAGGATGTTCTGTAAATACTGCAGCTCGATGAAAGTGAACTGTTGGATCTCGAATGTTTGCCATTCGTTGAGTCTGCCCAATGAGCAGGTGTTCTTTTAACAACACTGGCACCAAATGGAAGAAGTCTGTTCTCTTCTTCCAGCCTCTTTATCTACACTTGGTGTATGGAGGTTTTGTGTAAATTACTTTTGGAGACAACTGGTGGAAAATTTGTCTATAAATAGGGAAGGTAAAACATGACCTTGTTGTATGGTCCACCTTATACAGCCAATGGGATCAAATCTTGATAGATAAGCAAGAGAGATCACTGATAATAATTGTGCCTGGATATAGCCTCCTCCTCCTCTACAGTCTATTTTTTTCTATTAGAACATATAAAAAAAATTTTAAGAATTATTTTTTTTTCAAAAGTTTTTACTTAATGGACTTAAATTTACGCTTCACGTATTTAAATCGTTTTCGGCTATTTTTCTGTTGGATACAGTGGTTGTGTGTGTGTGTATGTGTGTGTGTGTGTGAATTGGGTTGCAAAATTAGTGTTGAAATTGGAGGATATTGAATCTGAGGGAACTATTATATATATATATATATATATATATATATATATATATATATATATATATATATATATATATATATATATATATATATATATATATATATATGTCCGGAATGAGGAAAGAATAGTTAGAGAAGTTTTGGCCAACGTTGATAGGTTCTATTGATCTGGGTGTTGAGATGGCTGAATTGTCAGCGGTAGGTGCAGGACAAGGAATATTATTGGAAGGTTGGTTGGAAGGGAGAAGGTATGAACTATTGCAAGGGGCTTGGTCGGTTTCATCTGCCTCTTCTATTGTGGGAAGGGTTGGATGGAATTTGACTTTATTGCGAATTTTAAGGTATTTCTTGCGGTGATATTGTAAAACTATTTCTAAACATTTAAGAGCTTTTTTAGAGTTGGCTTTAGATTTTCTATTTTTAGGGGGTATTTTAAATCTATTTAAGTTATCTAAAACATGTTCTAAGTAGAAAAATAGATTTATGAGATTAAAGAGGTATTTACCAGTAATTATTATCAGCAATCGTAAGAACCACATAAGTGGAATCACACCTAAACGCACTAGAATAGACGTTAGATTCACAGCCATTTGATCAAATCCTACATCAAATAACAGTATCGTTGAAATATATCTCAAAAACGCAGTTCACACTTTATAAAAGCAGAATAAATGATGATCCAAAACAATGAAATTTTTCCATCTTTCCTTTCCAACAGTGATATTGTTTTAAATTATTATTAAAGATTGTTGTTGTTAATAATGAATTAAAATGAACAATCTTGTTTATTAAACTAACAATAGTTCTTAAAATATAAGATGACAAAATAGCAATGAGTTTTGATATAATGACTAGGGATTGTTAAAAAAAATTAAAAGAAAAACTGTTTTTGGTAGTGTTTAGCTCCTTTATATATCTAGATGAGACGAGGTTATTATGAATTATCATTTACATTTCTCATAACTTTATTGATTTTTGATAAAATTCCCCCAAATCATCATGTGTATATACTATAATGTAATGCCCATTGTATAGGGTGTTTTTTCCAGGTATAGAGGTTTAAGTTGGCATAACTTTCCAAGATAGGGACCTATTTAACAGCTTTCAAGTGATTTATTCTCAGTTTGGTTTGGAAATTCATCAAAACGATCATCAAGCAAGGCGTAGATTCGTCGAATGGGCCCAAAACGAGATTGCCGTTGTTCCCGATTTTCAAAAGCGAATTTTGTTTAGCGATGAAGCGCACTTCTGGTTGAATGGCTACGTCAACAAAAAAAACTGCCGCATTTGGAGTGAAGCTAATTCCCAAGTGTATGTCGAAACACCTTTACATCCAGAAAAACTGACTGTTTGGTGTGCTTTATGGGCTGGTGAAATCATTGGTCCGTACTTCTTCAAAAACGATGAAGGCCACAACTTTACAGTCAATGGTGATCGGTATAGAGCCATGATTACTAACTTTTTCATTCCTGAATTGAACAATCATGATATCCATGAGCCGTGGTTCCAACAAGACGGCGCAACATGTCACACAGCTCATGCCACAATCGATTTATTGAAAGACACGTTTGGTGACCGCCTAATTTCACGTTTTGGACCTGTGAATTGGCATCCAAGATCTTGTGATTTAACACCGCTAGACTATTTTCTGTGGGCTATGTAAAGTCATTGGTCTATGCGGATAAGCCACAAACGCTTGACCATTTGGAAGACAACATTCGCCGTGTTATTGCCGATATACGGCCACAAATGTTGGAAAAAGTCATCGAAAAATGGATGCCCAGATTGGAGTACATCCGAGCCAGCCGTGGCAGTCATATGCCAGAAATCATATTTAAAATGTAATGCCACAAGATTATCTTTCGAATAAAAAAAAATTCATGTCAATCGAATAATACATCGTTGTTTTATTGCAATTTTATGTTCTATACCTCTAAAAAACACCCTTTATTACTTGTAATGATTACTTGTCAAAAAATACTGTTTATTTTGTTATTATAAAATATTAGTTAAGAGCAGTTAGTAGTGTAATGACCTTTTGAAAATCGATTTTGAGTTTTTGAAATTTCTAAAATTTCCAAATCGGGACCTTTCAAATGATATAACATACAAGCCATTATATGAATTAGAAGTACTTTAAAATGATTTTTAAAAAATAATCAGCTTATGAACCACGCCCATTCGACAGATAGAAATGTAAACAGTGTCTTTTTAAATCTGGGGCAAAGTTGCAAAGCCTCAATTTATTTTTATTCATATGCATTAAATACCTGTATAGTAACTGCAAATTTAACTAAGTTAGATATGCCAAAAATTTTGGTACCAAATTTGGAAACATGGCTTTAATTTGAATGTTATATTTAATATTTAGTAATTTTACCTAAATTTAAGTCTATTCTTCACTTTAAATTTAGTGTTAATTAGTTATTATTGCTTATTTAAACTCACTAAGGCTAAGTAACTTGAAGTTAAATTAGTGCTGATTTAAGAAAAAATTTGGATTAAAAATTAGTACAAAGGTAAGATTTTTTCATAAAAATTTCTGTTTTCTAAAATTTATATTTTTAAAATTGTGTAAATTTACTGTGTGTATGTTTCTTAAATGCAATTGTGTATACTGAAGTGAAATTTTTGAAATATTCTTAAAACATTTAAATACAAAGCAGTTATCGTAAAAAAAAATGATAATTTTTAATAAATTCATAATAACAATTGTTCGGTGAACTTAAAGTTTGTCTTTGAAAAAATTAATTATTATGTTTATATATATAAAAGAATTTAACTTCAGTATAAATATAATGTCTAATTAATATAAATAAAAATTTGCGTCTTTTTGTTCAATAGTTTCTGAGAAAAATGTATTAGTTGACACATTAAATGTTATGTTTATTGTCTTTGCAAGAAGCCTGTTACATACATAAAAATACATAAATTTCATGTTTAAAAACATAAAAACAGTTTTTTTGTCTGTTTTAGAAATCATTTGTCCAGTTTAGAGTAACTTTTGAAGGTTAAAACTTAGAAACTGTCTGCAACAACAAGACCTAATGATAATGTTACGAAAACGTAACAAAAGCTTACGAAACGTATAATCAGGTATTTTTAAATACCAACTCAAATTCACACCAAAACCATATTGATACATTTTCACATTATATTTGCGATACTTTCTTTTCAAATTTTATATCTGTAACGCATGAAAGCTACAAATTCTTTAATACAGAATTTGAGAAAATTTTGATTTCTCCTTAAAAAAACTGAAAAATGTTGTTCTGGGCAATTTAAGACTTTTTTGCTTACTATTTTATGCAAAATAAATTGAAAAGATGCTAATGTTTAATAAAGTGGGACAAATACATGTTGTAATTCATTATTTTTGTGGTAAAGTGGCACTTTATAGTGAAAATTCAATTTTCTCAAAAATGATGTTTTTAAAACTGTATATTCATGTTTTTCTCAGAATATAATCTATGAATGTAATGAAATTTTTCTCCTCATGTTACTAATATGTAACTATATATATTCATGTGAGTTTCTTGGGGATGTTCTCAAAATATTTGACTGGAGTCCAATTATCGTGACAAAAAATGTCAGTTTTTTAAAAATTCATAGTGATATTCTTATGTTACATGTTTTTGAGAAAACTAAACATTATATTTTAAATATTTCACTTAATTGGAAATATTAATGCTTATTTATTGCTCAGGCAAGTTTTTAAGCTTTAAAATATTCTAAAGTTTTTCAAAATAATAGGTAACTAATTGCAACTCAGATGTGTAATGCTTTTTGTCGTTGCGAGAAGCTTGTTACGTGCATAAATATACCCAAATTTCATACTTAAAAATATAAAAACACTTATTTTTGACTTTTTTAGAAATCTTTTGTACAGTTTAGAGAAAATTTTGAATTTTGAAACTTATAGAAATTGTGTTTGCATGGGAACATACAAATCCATAATTAATCTGTTCGCAAAGTCATAAAATCACGTATTCCCAAATCCTGACTTTTACACATTGATACATGTTTACATTATATTTTTGATGTTATAAGGTCAAATTTGATATTTGTAATGCATCGAAGTTAAAAATTATTCACAGATTGTTACATAATTTGTGAAAATTGATGCAAAATGCTAAAAAGAATCTCGTTGAACAAAAACTAAAAAAAATACTATATGTGTATTTCCTGAACATTTTAAGACTTTTTTGTTTCCCATGTTATGCTTAAGAAATTACGAAGATACTAATGTTTAATAAAATAGGGCAAATACATGTTGTAACTCATTATTTTTGTGATGAAGTGCCTTTCTACACTAAAAATGCAATTTTCTCAAAATGATTGTTTTCAAACTGCGTGTACCTTTTTCTCAGAAAATACTGAATGAAAGTATTTACAATTTTACTGCATATAAATAATATGTAACTATATATAATGGAGCTACTTTTTTGGAGATTTTCCCAAAATATTTTGCTGAAAATCAGTTATCGTAAACAAAATGAAAATTTTCAGAAATTTGAAAGCGATACTTTTACGATGAATTTTTTTGAAAAAAGTAAACAATGTATTTGAAACATTTTATCATTATTGAAATAAAAAAGCCTAGTTGATATACAGACAAAATTTGAAGTTTTTATATTTAACAGTTTTTGAGAAACAGGTTCCTAAAATGGCTTAATTTAACATTGTCGGTATAGGAGGTACCGACTATTCTTAAAGTTACCAATGATGATTATAATGGAATAGTCGGGTAAGAGGAAGTTTAAACCCTTAGGAAAACTAATTAAACTTTATAAAACACAGTCATTTTTAAGTATGAAAAATATATATTAAACATTTGGTAAAAATCTTTCCTATTTTCAGTTTTTGCAACAGTCAAAAATAGAATTTTTTTCGTCTCTGGTAGAGGCAATGTGAAACCACAAAAAACAGCTGAAGTACTGAAACTTTATATTCTCTCTTTCATATTCGGAGGATTTTCCTTTACAAGAAACACATTAAGAGACTCTGCATTCTGATTCATGAGTTGATAGTGCGAAGTCTATTACAGATGAAACCTCAGAATAGAACAATTCATCGCTGCTTACATAGGAGTTGTTTTAGAAAAATTAAGTTTAAAACAATGCTTCCAAAACTTTCACTATTTGTGGCCCAATGTTCTATCATAATTTTCATCGCACACTCTGCCCTCCACACAATAACAATCTATGGAATTCAATAATACTATACTGTGACACTAAACCAACAACACGACTTTAACCTCTTACGTGCCCTCCGAATATAAACGTCTCGTTCAACCAAAGCGATGATTGCCCGGGACGTTTATATACGCCTTACCGAGAAGTACCCACTTTTCTGTGCACAACGATCCGTAAAATTATTCCGAAGGCTTTGGAATGCAATAAAAGGACCTTGCCAGTGTTTGCGAAGGATTTTTCTATTCCTCCCCCCCTTCCCTTTAATACATCACATACTGCGCGCCTACGTGAAAACGGTGCCATTAGGGAGCGAATCACATCATTTTTAATTCGCACTTAAGGGATTAATCATAAACCGAACAAATTACCAAAACAAATATTAGTTTTGGATATAATTTTATATGACAAGACAATGGGCTCACTGCTAACAATTAAACTTGTCCATAATTTAGTATTGTTAAATTAATTATATAAAATACATTGTGCACTACTGATGCATTTATAAGTGTATTATGTCAGTGTAAATGTGTATTTATTTATTATTATGTCAGAATGTATTTTGTTTGTCTACTTTCCTTAAATTAATAATTTTCTTAAATAATCTTTTATTTTTTGACGTTTCATTATCCCTCCTCGTAGAGTTATCCCGCCTCCGCAGGCGGGCCCGTCCCACGGTTTGAGAAACACTGCTCTAATTTTAATTTTTTAATCTTTGAATGCTTGGTTTTTTTTAGCCATTTCCTTTCAGTTTATTTACTACCCATTTTTATTTGGAGAGTACAAGATCCAGTTTCAAATGTTTAAAGAATTGTATGTAAAAGCTTTTCAAAATCACAAAAACCCGCCGAGGTATGAATCTGAACAAAAGCCTCTCCCTGCAATCCCTTCTCAAACTTTCAACATTTGTGACTCCATCCTACTTTTCATCGCGCTCCCCTTCCTTACAGTTACAATCACAGTGTACTTCAATGCTTCTCAAAGTATTTGCGACCCATTTTTCGATCATAATTTTCATCGCGCCCCCATAAAATAACGTTGTATTGAATGCAATTATAATATAATTTGATAATAAAGCTACGATACGACTTTAATTATAAACCGTGTAGTAACAGGTGTTGATGGACATAGGAAGGCAGATGAGCTTGGGTATGTCATTCCTCTTTCAACGAGAATTTTGTTGGAAGTAATGCATTTAGTTCTATTAGTCAGATAAATAATTTAGGTCTACATTTTCAAGTTCAAATTAGTAGTCTTTTATCCTGTTGTATCTGTCAATGAAAGAATCTGATGATGGATTTAATAAGTTGCCTTAGAACTGTAAAACCAACTAGGGAAATAATAATATATTAACGGAGTGAGAGAGAACGGAATAAAGATGTTTAATATTTTCACTTTCTGAAATGGATGTAAACTTAAATCACTTGTAATATATTTAATCATGGCGTAATAATTAACACTATCACCGCAAAAATTATCAAGATAAATATTAAATTTTGAATATAATTTTTCTATGTGACAAAACCATGGGAGTCAGTGTTAATTATTAAACTTGTTCTTCGTTAAATATTGATATATTTATTATCAAATATTTTGCACAGTGCTGATAAATTTATAAATATATTATATCCGTGTAAATGTGTATTTTATTATTTATTACGTCAGCATGTATTTTGTTTTGCTTCCTTTCAGAAAATGGCTCCATCTCGAATAATTTAAATGTATCTGCTGTTTCGCACTTGAACTTTTAACAAACAACTTTTATCATACCACCACTGCTACCAAAACGTATTCTCTCATCTATTATCACAGAAATAGTTCCCTTATTCAATTTGTGGCCATGATAGAGCCTAGTGGTCAAGGTGTCGGATCGTAGCTGGCTTGTCACGAGTTCGAGCCCAGTACCACTAAAAACTCGCCGTGTAGGAGACTGAAAGCTCAAACGTCCTCCCGTTTGTGAGGTGTGGTAGTTAGGAGAGGGGGTGCTAGCTCAGGTGTCGTCCTCGTCACTTGACCATGGTTAAAATGACGAGGTCCGTTGCCAAAAGCCCTCGTGTAGCTGAACAGTGCGACGTTAATATTCACTCACTCTCTTCAATTCATTCTTCTCACACTCTACCGCGGATGCGTCCATCCTGCAGGTGTTCAACCGCATTGTTTATCTTTTAAAGGCCAAATATAAGGATTCAAATTTACCAATCTGTTTTAAAATACGCATTTTATAGAAAAGAAACATTAAACAAAAAATGTTTAAGAAAAAATTTATATTGGTCAAGATATTCAAAAGTGCGCAATTTTCCATTAGATTAAATACTAATTATTTTTCTTTATTGAATAAACTCGCAATAAAACTTTTGACCAAGACATGGTCTTTTTGGTAACAAAATACTGTCGAGAAGCACTTACTGTAAGTTTGAAAAAACACATCGAAGTATTTGAGTACCTGCCAATTATTACAATCCTTGGAGAATTAATACTTGATGCAAAGCAAATATATTTCTTCAGTAATAAACGACACAGTTCAAAAGAAACAGAGAAATATTTGTTTTTTAAAAGAAAGAATTATGCAAAATTGTAGAATATACTTAGGAGAAAAGAAGTACAAATTAAAATCCCAATCTTCAGATTTTTATAATCTTCTTAAAAATTAACCCTGTAACTACCTGATATAGTTAAGTTACACTTTCATTTGATATTTTTTGGGTATTTGTTTGCTCTCCTTACTCCTTTATTATTTTGGGATCAATCTCGACCGGCTTCTCCACTTTTGGCAACTGCTTAATTTGGTCATCTGGAATGATCAGAGATTTCTGATCGAAATCTAAATTTAATTTGGACTCCTTCATAAAATCAATGCCTAAAATTCATTGGTACTGCATATTGTTAAGAATGTGAAATTCCCAGGTTTTCTGGAATTCTCGGATCCGAATCTGTAATTCGACCCGACCTAAGTCGACCCTTGCACCGTCACTACTCTATCTTTCGTCTTTTGACGAGGTCGATACGAAAAATATTTGCGATAGACCTATTCCGATATGAAAGATTTCTCCACCCCCGTGTCCCAAAGTGCTGTAATGAATGTCTCATTTAAAAGAATAGGGACATACGGTATGTCTACTGGAGTCATTCGTAATGAGGATACCCTAATACTTTGGTGTTCTGTAGCTAGAGGATTTTCCGTACATCGCGATCGATCACCGTCATACTCGCATCGATCGCTTAAAAGTTTAAATATCTGTTTCGGTCATTCTGACCCCTGAAAGTACTATTCCTTGAACCACCCTGTCGACCGCCTTGATTGAGGAATCTATGATCCAATTGACCATCTCGGCGTCGACCATCGAATCTCTGATTATCTACAACACCTTGACTCTCTAATCTATTGAACTCTTTCCATGGTCTACTATTGTCCGCATATCTATTGTTACCTCTCGTCTCTCTCCAATTTTCCTGCCGATTCCTGTTAGAGAAACGATTGTTCTCACTTTGGTTTGTATCTCGGAATTCCCGACTTGAACCCCTGATCTTTCTATTTAGAAACCTTTCCTCGCACTTATCAATTATTTGTAGAACGTTAGATGTGGTTTGTGGATACCGAACCTCTACATAATCTAAAATCTGAAGTTCTAAACTACTAATAACATGATCTAGCAATTTTTTCTCCGTCATTTCGAGTTTTAATATTTTTTGTATCTTGAGCAAGTCATACACAAAATCGGACGGTTTTTGATTGTGTTTTTGCGATGATGCGTACAAACGCGTTACGAGTTCCGACCTATTCCTAACGACGGGGAACTGTTCTGTCAACGCTTGCTTTAAGTACGCGTAATCTGTCATCTTGTCTTCTACAATCCTATAACCTAGAACCTCAACCCAATCTAGTGCCCGTCCTGTGAGATGACCCTTTAAATATGCACAAGCCAGTTGTGTGGGTATCTCGTAATATGTTAAGTTATTATCCATATTCTCCAAAAACTCTGCCATGTTCTCCATCCCTGAAAAATAATGCTCAGGGATGATTCTAAAATTAGATCCGACTCTAAACTCGGAATTTATTCGTTGGGCGCCACTGTGGAGACCCCCTGGGTCTCACCCTGGACACCAAGATTAATTTCAGGCAAAGAATCACTAAGAGCCATTTTGTATAATAATAACTTGTATTTATTATATCCAGTCTAAAAAAAACTCTAATAACATATAATATTTCTATGTTACGCCAAAAAAAGAGGGTTACATTTTATATTAAATCAAATTACCAATTTTTGAAATTAATTAATAATTATGCTCAAGATCAAGTAAGGTCTACCGAAATAGGATGTCCGAGAAATACACGTACTTGAATTATTAGCGTTCATTAACTTTAACTAATTTTACTATACTAACGCTTATTTTAAGCGTTCATAAATTATATTTACCGCTATATAAGCTTTCTTGTTCTTCTGTAGAATAGCAGCAATAAGTCTTCACTAACGTAATCTCCTGGAATCCTCTAAATTTGAGGTTACTGTTGCTGGCTCAATAGCCATCCTTTTTGCTAGCTTACAACGCTCGACTTAAATACCCTATCTACTTTGCATATCCCCTTCATCTTTTGGAGTTGATTGAAAATATACGCGAATTTATAATTCCCAAAAAGACGCCTAAGAATATTAGTGGATAGATTCCGTACACATTCGTCACAAATACAATTATTATTTTCGAGAACATCATAATTATGTATTAAAATCCAACTTTAAAAACGATAACTCAGGTCATGTCACGTGGTTGAGGTAGCCAAGTAGTCATGGTTGCGAACTTGTAGCCAACGAATTCCTAGTACCACTCAAGACTCGCCTTGTAGACGGGCTGATACTCGTTAAATACGTCGTGACTCAAAGACCTCACGTTGGCATGGTGTGAAAAGTTGAAAAAGTGGGTGTCCGCTTAGATGTAATCGTCGTCACCTGACCTAGGCTCAAAATGACGAAGTCCACCGTCTATAACTCTCGTGTTGATGCAGAAAGCGACGCTAAAAAATAACAAAAATGAATCGGATGACGTCACGTTTTTTTTTAATTTTCACATCCTATTACAGGAATCCCTAGTCTTACTTAACATGCGTAATCTGCATAATATATGATGTTATCCTCACTTTAATGTGCAGATATCTTCATTAATATACGTTTTAGTGTTTAGTGATATCCGAAATTTAATATGTACTCTGGAACATTGAAAATAGCGACCCAAGAAGGAAGCTAAGTACAATCGCGAAACTTTGCAAATAAGTACAGC
The DNA here is from genome assembly GCA_019973935.1 of Trichonephila clavipes. Taxonomy (NCBI): domain Eukaryota; kingdom Metazoa; phylum Arthropoda; class Arachnida; order Araneae; family Nephilidae; genus Trichonephila; species Trichonephila clavipes. The sequence goes on along the minus strand of BMAU01009760.1, from coordinate 2,916 downwards.
GTAATGTGATATACAAATGATACAAGTTTTGTACCAATACGCATGCTCATACATGCCGAGGTGGCGCTACAATCAGGAAGAGGGTGCTATGTAAGCCAGCGCAAATTCGAAGATTCATAAACGTGACGATTACCCGTCGATTGTAAGAAGACTTTGGTAAGCGAAACATGCCAGGTAAACGTGCTAGAAGAGATTTCTCACAGTTAAGCGAGATTGAAAGAGGCCTGATCATCGAGATGAAAACTGCAGGCTGGTCGACGCGCCCTGTTGCTGGCCAGGTGGATCGTTCGGAGTGTGCCGTTAGAAATTGTTGGGAACAGTGGACACGAGAAGGTACCCACGCGCGGAAATCCGGGTCTGGAGCTACCAGGAAGACCACGAGGAGAGAGGATCGAAGGATCGTGCGGCAAGCACTTGTGGACCCCACAGTGACTCGTTCAACGATAAGAGCAGACGTAAGCGTAGCAATTGTTCCGCAAATAATTTCCAGACACCTTGCAGAAGCAAATCATAAATCCAAGAGCCTTTTCCGTGCACTCCCTTTAACACCGGAACATCGGCAACGGCGTCTACAATGGTGCCAAGCCAGATCAATGTGGAATGTCACAGATTGGCAAAAGGTTGTGTTGAGTGATGAATCCCGGTTTGTTTTGGGGACAGATGATAGCCGTGTACGGGTGTGGACGCGCCCTGGTGAGCGGTACAATTCCCCCCACACAGTTCTAGGTCACACTGCCCGCACAGCGTGTGTAATGGTCTGGGAGGCCATAGCCTATGATAGCCGGTCCACTTTAATTGTGATGCATGGAACCTTAACGGGCCAACGTTACGTTGATGATATTCTTCGACCCAATGTAGTACCTTTCTTAAATGGTCTCCCAGGGGGCAATTTTCCAGCAAGATAATGCTCGTCCGCATACAGCAAGATTTGCTCAAGACTTCCTTTGTCATTTTCAGACTCTTCCATGGTCGGCCCGCTCCCCCGATTTGTCCCCTGTAGAGCACGTGTGGGATCAGTTAAAACGGAAGATGCTATCGAGTCCCTCTGTACATGATTTAGAGTTGGCTGTTCAAGATTTGTGGGCCCATCTGCCTCAGGACAACATAAGGTGTCTAATCAACTCAAGGCCGGACCATGTGGCGGCATGTATTGCAACTGGAGGTGGTCCAACGCGCTATTGAAGTTGCCCAGTATTTGTGTCGTTGCACACCCTGTATTCGTTTAATTGTCTTGTTTTTTAGATCAAGTGAATCTCTCGTCTGTGTCATTATGTGTATTATATTTCATTTCAATCCGATACTTTCTTCTTGGGTCGCTATTTTCAATGTTCCTGAGTGTATATTATGGTCATCGATAGTATTCCTTATTCTCAATTTACATTCTCATTAATCAGTTGTATCCTAAAAATAATGCATAGTTTTTTGCATTCATTAACATGAAAGTTATTAATGGTATCCAAAATTAATGGTTTGTATTTTCTATTCACTTACATCATGGTCATTGTTTGTAGCTTGAATTTAATGTACAGAGTCGAACTTAGTCAAAAATATTCAGAGAGAATAATTCAAGCAAATTTTTATTTAAAAAACATTTTTCTTTTTGGAAAACCGCAAAATACCTATATAAACTCGGCCTATTAATTCAAGGTCTGAAGGTATATCACACTGCTCAAAATAATTAAAGGATATTGCGGTTTTAGGTGGATCTTGTGGCTGGGAAACTTTTTAGCTAATTGATACATGGTCGACAGACGTAGTAGGTTATATGAGAATAAATTACACATGTTTGGCAGAAAAAAATGCATTTTATTGCGCATTTGTGTACAAAAGGAAAAAAACACAATTTGTGCATATGAGAAAAAAAGAATAAGAAAAGGTGTTTTTTTCAAAGGAAATCATTTTCAGTAGGGGGTATGGTTTCCACGGACGGCCAGCAACGTTGAGCACCTTTGAGGCATGGAGTCAAATAGGCTATTAATCACGAGTTGGGGTATTCTGTCCTACTCTTGCAGAAGAGCTCTTTCCATTTTTGGAGAGTTTGGGGGGGGTTGCGGCCAGCAACTCGTCTTCCTAGAGCGTCCCAAACGTGCTCTATTGGATTCATGTCTGTAGAATACGCTGGCCATTCCATTCATATGATTCCTTTTTCGAAAAGGAAATCCTCCACCAGGTTAGCACGATGTGGCCTGCAGTTATCGTCCATTAAACTGAAGTCATCTCCGATTGCTACAGCGTAAGGGACTACAATAGGTCTGAGGATCTCATCCCTATATCGGCGAGCAATCAGAGGTCCATCTCGAATGATGTAGAGGTCTGTGCGCCCGTCAATGGAGATGCCACCATACAGCAACACTATCCCACCGCCAAATCTGACACTTTCGTGCATGAACGCGTAGGATTATTCCTACTGCCACGGTCCCTCCAGATGAAAATACGCCTATTATCCGGATGAACAGAAAAACGGGGCGTCAGAAAAAAGAAGATTGCTCCATTCATTTCTCCTCAAGTTCACATGCTCTGTTGCCCACTCCCTGCGGTCGTGACGATGCCTTGATGTTAGTCTAACACATACCATTGGTGGGCGAGGATACAGACCTACACCATGGAGCCTGTTTCGGACATTCTGAGTTGAAACCGTGATGCCAGTGGCCGAGCGAAAGTGTTGTTGGAGAAGAGTAGCGTTCATATTTCGGTGTCTACGAGCCGTTAACACTAAATAACGATCTTCATTGGGCGTTGTTGTCCGTCTACGACCTTGTCCTGGTTATTGGCTTGCATTTCCAGTTTCCAAAAAACGGTTCCAAATCCTGGAAATCACACTTTGTGACACTCCAATGGCTTGCGCTATTTCGGTTTGAGTTTGGCCTCCTTCTAACCTACCAACATCTCTCCAAGCTTCTAAATCGGTTAAATGAC